>CM067062.1:42782270-43014770 GCA_033980235.1 Diadema setosum | reverse complement strand
TACAATCGAAAATACTCGCTTGAGTGAATCGCAAATTAGGGTGTGCCCAGATTCTTTGTCCATCAACGAAAACTATAATTACTTGGACGAATACAATCTCCAATAGGGGTGCAATTTCTATATTTGGTACGTGCGTCCTGCTCCTTGCTAAAGATACACAGTGATGAAAATAATCACAGTAGTTTTATTCCTGTGAAAGGTACAGACACATGTCTACAATAATAAATACTTCAATATGAGATAAATCTACGCTTAAAACCATTCATAAAACTAACTCTGTTTCTCTAACAGAAATCGCTCTTCTGACTAACAAAGACACCAAGGCAGACACTACCTTGATATACATCGTAGTGTCCCTGCCTAGTCAATGACTTCTGACCTTTGGTACAGCACCGCCTCACCGGTCGCTGCGCCGGTAGTGCAAAGCATGCGCGTGCTCGTGATTAGGCTTCCCATCTCTCGCGATCGCGTGCAGTGCCCCAGCGCAGCGCCAGTGTGGTAGCCGAGCAAAGCGTGAGACCAGTTCGTTGGCCAGAAAGAAGGGAGTGACTTTACCCACTAATCGCCTTTACACAGCTTAATCTACCGTCTGTGCCTTTGATTCGTGGGAAATAATCGGGGTGATGCCTTATGTATTGACGATAAGGTGAAAGTCGGAACTTACTAAGGTATATTGGAAATATTCCGTTGACGGATTACCGGTTGTGCGAGACAATCTCACTTTTTCTTGATGTCATTGACAACTTGAATGTGAAGCCCCGTAACCGCAGTGCACAGTGTGAGGAGAACTCGGGAACTCGAACCACCCTGTTCATATTTTTCTCCAACCGACTCCGCTACCTTGTGCTGGAATTCAGTCACACATTGCAGGAGCTTTGTGCATTTATTTCGATTGCTTGTTTTCAAAAGCATACAGCATGTTAGACTATCTTCCAGCGAAATTTCAGCAGACAATTTTTTGGTTCGAAGAAGACTTCGACCACAGGCCCGGTGTGGCATGGCTTCTGGCACACTGGCATTGGTCGATTTACATCAGCATCGCCTATGTGGTTACCATCTTCGGTATTCAGCGGCTGATGCGAGATAGAAAGCCGTTCAACTTGCGAGGTCCACTCGTCTTGTGGTCTGCTACTCTGGCTGTCTTTAGCATCGTTTGCGCCATACGTCTTTGGCAAGAGTATTTCCTCTACCTAAGGGATTATGGCTTCAAAGCCACCATGTGTGATGATCGCTATGGTATGGATGGTGTCAATGGTTTCTGGGCGTGGGTTTTCATCCTCAGTAAGCTCCCAGAACTTGGGGACACCCTCTTCATTGTTCTCCGCAAGCAACCACTCATCTTCCTCCATTGGTATCACCATGTCACTGTCTTCATCTACTCCTGGTACAGCTACCCTCTCATCGTAGCTCCTGGCCGCTACTTCATCACTCTCAACTCTGCTGTTCACGCTGTTATGTACACCTACTACACCCTGAAAGCTTCACGCCTCGTTCGCATACCTCGTCAAATTAACATTTGCATCACTTTCATGCAGATGTCTCAAATGGTGGTAGGATGCATTGTCAACTCCCTGGCATGGAAGTATCGCAGCCAGGGAGAACACTGCCAGACGACTGACAACAACATCAAAGTTGCTCTACTCATGTACTTCTCATACTTCCTCCTGTTTGCTCACTACTTCTACAAGACATATTTTACGAAGAAGGCTTCTCAGAAGGCAGTAGAAAAACCATCGTACAAAAATGGAGTAGGACACCAGAATGGCAGTGCACACTACTCTAATGGAAAGGCAGCTGTCAAGACAGATTAATGCATGGTGGATCATATTCATTTTTTATTTTCCAAGTAGAGTCAATTTTTTAAACAGTTCTTTGTTTGGTAGTCTGTGTATGGAATCTGTATTCTGCATTTATAGGAACGTCATGCCTTCAAATGAAATTTGAGTTGTCATTTGCTTATAATGACAGAAAATGAAATAGAGGCTTTGAAGTTTCCATTGTTACAGATCGTATGTCATGAAGTAGATAATTTTTCAAAATGCAGTTATGAATATGGAGAATTCATTTAAAAAAAAAGGTAGAAATACTATAATCAAAACTTAAAAATCCAAGAGCAATGGACAGTGAGGAAGGATTGCCTGCAGTGCTGATGAAATATGAAAACAAAATGAAAATGATTAAGAATAAACATTGAGTGTCCCAACTTCAGTAAAAAGTATTATGCTCCAAACTGATTACAGTTTATGATCGTTTTTGGCAATTATGTTTGCCCAAATGTTAATGCTTGGGTGCAAGGCAAATGTCAGTTTTATGATTTAAAGTGAGAGATTCACTGTTTTACACTGAACATGGGCATGTCATGTCATTTTATGAAGTTCCCTGATTGTGTTTTTACTGCAGAGTCTGACTCTTAGCTACATCATTTCTTGGTATAGGCGATTCATGATATAAATGCTTATATAGTAGTAATTGTTCCATCAAATACTGTGATGAATTGAATTGATGAAAGAGTCACAAATATGAATTATCACAAAGCACTGAGTAAATAGACTGATTAGGCCAAGCATCCTTTGTTTATTTTCTGTGCAACACCTACAGTACCTCACTGTTTCCCAAACTTCCATTTAAAATTTCTTCCTTCCATTCCAGCAATCGCTGAAATTACGTTAGGTGAAGGTCAGCATTCCCTCTCCAGATGTGTGTGCGCAGACCTCTTTGTGTGTTAACATGAAATTTAACAGTTTGCTGTCTCATTGGTTGGCAATGTTTGAGTGCTAGCAATATTAGTCTGGCTCCTCATCTCATGTATTACCCCACAAAACTTTTTACAAAACTTTTTTTTGGTGTCATACAGCATCTGTGAGTGGAATTTGAAAAGATGTGTTACAACCTCTTCATGAAGACAAAGACTGACACTGCACTGTCATGTTTACCAAGTATTCTTGATGAATTGCAGAGTTGTTCAGGAGACAAAGCCATTTTTGCCCAAAGTTTTAATCTTGTAAGAATTCAGGGGTTAAATGATTTATTGAGTTCAAACTTCAGAGATTTGATGTCCGGTCCACTCTGAAGACACAGTTATTCATTGTAAAAAACCACAGCATTTCCAGCATTCAGTGAGGTGATGGTATCAAATCATATCAAGAGATCTCTGAGTCAATATTGACCTGTATTGAAGTCTTGTAGTGGCTCTTCTTCTTCTTCTTCTTTTTTTTTTTCCTTAAACTTGTGTACAATTACTGATAGCCAATCTGGAGTATTTGCCATTGTATGAGTTGCACACTGTAGAAAGAATTAGTGTCATAAAGAACATGTGTGAATCTATCAGATCCATCTTGTATGAATTCATGCACATTTTCTGGTATTAAGTGTCTGCTCCACAGTGCACTAATTGTTTCTTTAACTTTTAATCTTTTATTTTAAAGATATGGTTGAATAAAACATACACGTTGTAGGCCCTATATACTGTACTAGGTGATCACTTTTGAAAAATCACTATCTTTTAGACATTTCCCTCCCTTTTCTGTTAAAACAAATGCAATGGACAAATCTGTAGGTGCCAAATAATCATGCTGTTGTTTAAGTTTTGAACAATTCAGTCATTCAGTTTCATTGAAGAGTGAAATATTAGATACAATGCATGTATCAATTGTCAGAATGGCTTTGAAAATTGGTTACTACACGTAAGTATCTTTCTGCCTGTACAAGGGTCAAATATTTACATTCAGTTCTGGGTCTAGTAATTAGGACAGAAAATTGCTCCAAGGTGATACTGAAGAAGTTGTCTCCAGGGTCTAAATTGTAAGTGGTGATGACCTACTTTTTAGAGCACTTGGGTAGACAGCACTCTCAAGCATTTGGAACCAGAAGTGAAGAGTTTGCCCCGATAAAGATGTCGTAAGTAACTCTATGATGGTTGTAGCAAGATTTAATGTGAGGGAAACTTATGCCATGTAGAGTTTTACTCTAGTCTTTGAAGCAGCTTTTAACAGTACATTTATTTTAACTCCATGAAGTCTGTGGAATATCAGAAGATTGAAGGTGATATGACAAATGTTGCCACAGACATCCTTTGTACATTGTAGGTGCATTCATCTACAATTAATGCATTATTTTGATGTGGTCCTTTGTGCCAGTAAGTGTAAAGTAAATGTAAACTTCATTTGAACACAAAGTATAGCTCAAAAGACACTGCTCATGAAGGTTGGCATTGAGTGCATAGTTAGATACCCTAAGCACACCTCTCATCACTCACGAGGAAGGAAAGTTACAAAGCAGTCACATTAAAGTTCATTTTATTTTCTGAACAGGGAGGTGGGAGGTTTCCACCTCCCTGGTCTGAAGAAGGAGTGCTCTAGGAATGGTCACTGAAGTTTCATAAGATCCACAGATAAAGTCGTGCAATGAGCAGAAAAGTGTCTGTGTCTCCCACAATGCAGCTGGTGCTATGAATGGATACCTTTGCGCAACTTGCCTCGACAATAAGGGACCTGGTCTGTGTACAGCATAGCTTTATTTTTGTTGTTGGTAGTTGGTACAGTGTACTGTTTAACCTTAAAGTTCTTCATAGTCTTTGTATGAAGACAAGTGTATCGATTTTATATGCAGATGAATTAGGAAGTCCTCAGTTTACACATGTGATCTGTTTTCAGCATCTGCACAATCTAATTCAAATGTATATCATTTTAGGTTGAATAGTGTTATGTACAATAGTACCTACTATTGTCTTTTTTTTTTTACTTTTCATCTTATCCAGGCAAACTGAATATGGCGCACTCACAAAAATGACTGAGATATCCATCAGAATTATTTATGCTTGGACGATATACTGTAAATCAAGTTATATTTTGCAGCCATTTAATGAGACAAATGACTCTATAAAGCTGGTTCTGTCTCATTGTCATAAGAAAGAGCACTTCACCTGTTGACATGCCTTCATTATCACACAATGTAATATATTGTAAGAAAGACATACAATGTATCTAAAGTTTGTTCAGCTTCACTAATCATGCAGTGTTGCCATGACAGGAGTAAAACAAGACCCAATCAGCTTTGTGCATTTTAGTGTTTGCTATGGTACATGCAAGCATTAAAAGGACCATTATGTATCCAGTGTAGACAAGGTTTATGCAGTCATAGTGTTTGCGAGTACTAGTAGGTCTCTGTAAGTGATATTCTCGTAGTGATGTCACAAAATCATGTTAAATAGAAATTAGCTTTAGAAACACTGACCCAAAGAGCATAGAGGCGAGGTAAAAGGTGTGGTCACGGGAGACTTTAAGCCCCAGTGGTCTAGATAGACTTTGTGTACTCTTTTCCTATCGTTATCAGGAGCTCCATGCTAATTATCTAACCCTCAGTCAATTAGCAGGTGCAGCATTCTCAGGAAGACCTTACTTGTTCTCGTTATCTCACTATTCATGTACATAAAGAACCCTGTTTGGGTTGGGAATACATGTAGTTCGAATGCTGAAAATGTCTTAGCTATGGGTGTGGGGTCTGACTCTGGAGGTAGGGGAACACACATATTAAGAGCAAAGACAAAGTAAAGTGAATCATTGGAAGTGATAATCATAAGAAATAAGAAATTCCAAGGGTTGGAAATAATACAAGGTGGTTCTTCTCATGTTTGAGCAAGAAGGCTCGTGTACCGTCACCTAGTACCTCCTTGGTTTTAGATAATGGCATTAGATACATACAAGGACTGCCAAATAAACTGGAGATGGTTGGTAACTATTTTTATGTGATGATTACCTATGCTCTCTACTGTTAATGTTTATTTTACAAAATCATTTTCTAGCCCCCTCCCCTCCCCCTCCCCCTCCCCCTCCCCCTCACATGTTATCTCCCTATGTACCAAAATGTTAACACTCTTGCCATATAACTTACTTACATTAGAAAACTGTTCATGGCCAAATTGGAAGTTATCCAGTGTAGCTGTTTTAATAGTGAATTTCATATAATTTAGTGATATAGATTGTGCATCAAAGTTCCACATCCATTTGACTGCTAACATCATGTTTCTGTGGAATGGGTAATGTGAATCCTATCCATTTTGGTATCAAATTTGTAGTATATGAATGTCAGTATGTTGGACTACACACAGACTGTTGAGGCTGTCTATTACTAAGTATTCTAGCGCAGCGTCTGTCATCGAGAGTCACTTTTTTTCCTATTTTTCTTTTTTATTTTATTTTCTCTTTTTTTTTCTTTTTTCTTTTTTTTTTTTTTTGCTGAGGAGAATAGGGAAAATAAATGCTAAATTGCCCAACAGTAAAGTTAAACAATGAGTAACTGTTCCATGTGGAATATATGATGGATGGATACTGTACATCCTGTGCAATTTTGCCCAGTGCCTTCTAAAACCTGAGAGTTGGTGGTCGTCTAGGGTTGATAGCTGATAGACCTGATGACACAGTTTTCAGCTACCTGGTACGATGCATATTATCTATTCTACACATGAATTTCACGCACCTCATCCTTCAATGACACTGTGTTGTGTATGTGTACCAGTAGAAATAATATGTTTTATGAGTTGTTACATCGTAGATATTCTGTTAGCTTTTGTTAGCACTCAGCTAAAAGTGCCTTGACAAACCTAACTAAAATGTGATATACTCTTCTTGTTATCTCAAAAAAAAAGTATGTAGATAGTGTTGATAATATGTACTGATCATGAATGCATCCTAGTCTTTTCTGTGAGGGAATTACAATATATTGTGTACTGGTATTTGATGTGTGAAGGCATTTTCCCCATGATGAAGTCACTTTTCCAGTATGAATCTTCTGTGTAGAAGACATGATTTCTGGTGTAGAGATCACCACCTTTAGAAACACACACTATTTAGCACTGAAGATATAGACTTTCTAAAAGGACATGCATACCGGGGATGTACATTCTTGGATGCTCTTGGTCTGGATTAAAAAGAAGTCAAAACAGACTTACAGATACTGTACATTATACCATGGACCTAGTAGGTCCATGATTATACCATAGTAAATATCATACTGGTCAACTACAAAGTCAAACCAAAGTACAGTACTATGTTCTTGGTTTCACACAAACTTCCTCAGTTTCACTCTCACTTACTTCATGTCACAGACTGTACATTATTAAGACCTTTTGAAATTCAGAAGTTAGATAAAGGCCTTCACAATGTTTGCTCATGACTCCTGAATGTGAAATGATTACATGTCTTGTACTTGGAGTTTTCTTGTCATCAATGTATGTGTTAGTGATGTAGAATGACACACAGGGCTTTATCATTTGTTGAGGAATGCACCATGTTGTTGAATATATGTCACAAATTATATCCTGTGCTGGAAGAAGTCTAGTAGCTTGAAGGCAGTGGTGATCACTAGCTGTGTTTGTTTATGTATACTATGATGCTGTCTCTAGCTAACAGCATTAATGACTCATTTCCCAGTTGGCCTGAACCAGTGGGAAGACTGCCAAAGAGCACACTACATGTAGTATACTGTAAACATCAGCAGGAGAATTGGAGTTGCATCTTTTAAATCCATGACCTTTATTTTTCATTCAGTATTAAAGGTATTTTACCTTGTATTTTGCAGCCATAGAGATTGATTTGTATGTGCAGACTGAGACATCACAATTGTATCTTGTATTGTGATTAATGACCGGCCTGCCTGGAGTGTAGAGCTGAAGATAAAGAGATTACAGATGTTTCTATTCAGTTTTCAGTTTAGTGCTCAAAATTTGCAGTCTTAAAACTGACAAAGGAGACTTCACACCGACATAGCAAGGTTTCACCAAGGAGGTACTAGGCTCGCCTAGTACCTCCTTGGTTTCACTGTGATCAAAAGAGAATACATTATACATGTATGTGTATTAGATGAGGTTTGGGTATTGTATTTAAATCCAAGGAATCAAGTTCAGTTGTTTGGGAGTGTATGAATGGCAGTTTTCAAGTAAGAAATCATGACTGGGTGATATGTTACCACTGAATAAATATGAGTTGCCAAGCAGTGCAATCATGGCGGAGGAATGTGAAAGTAGACCAGCAAAATGTTTGAGAAAAATTGTAAAATTGGTCCATAAAACTCGGTTGTAGCTTTAGAATTAGAAGCTACTTGTTGGCCCTAGATTCCTTGTATGATATGCCCAAGTGTTGATGAATGCATCACTAGACATAATGGCGTTGTTTGAAACACAATCAAAGAAAGACTGATGTGGAACATACCTCTGATCAATCTCGTTCATGACAAAAAAAATCATTGTCGTCTTAAGCCTTTCACTCTGGATGTAGCCCATTGAAATGTATTTTCACCATAGTTTGATAAATGTAGCCCATTGAGATGCGTGGTGCACCATGATTGAATGGCTGTGTAGCCTATTGAAGTGTATGATGCACCATTGATTTAATAAAGGAATCTGTTGATTGAGAGATGGGAAAAGGATGGCTTTCATCTCGCATGTTGTTGTACATTAGTGTTAGTCTTTGACTTCAAATTACAAACACCCCAGCTTTCTTACCTGGTTGAATCCTAACAGTTGAGTTGATGACATTGATGATTAGTGATATAATGAAGCACAATATACACAATTGTTGTCTTTGTGTTGAAATACTTGCTTGACTGATGACAAGTCAGGGCAAAAGCAATCAAATCAATCGTTCATCATCATACATAAACTGCCTTCAAATAGAGTCATATCGTGGTATAAAGGACATAGCAAGTGTTAGCCATAATATTTTGTGAGGAATCCTCATTTCAAAAATACCCGAGAATGATTCATTATGATTTACATGAAAATATGCTCTACAGGAATTCAGATTGTAGAGTTAGTGTGTGTGTGTGTGTGTGTGTGTGTGTGTGTGTGTGTGTGTGTGTGAACAATCATTTTATCCCAGATTTTCTGTATTTTATTATAGTTCTTGTCTGTCAAGTGGTGAAATCTCGGTCCCTACTAACTCGCATTATACGACGAGATAAGACTGCAGCAGCTCTCTTGATTTGTATTTTTATAACTGTGTAGTAAGTGTGATATAAAGGTGATTTTTTTTTTTTTTGTCTTTTGAGGGCAAACACAACAACAAAACACCAAGTTATGTCAAATTTCCTTTCATCTTGCCAACCAACAAACTTTGGTTCAACCCTCCACATTTTGACAGCGACACAGATGATGACCTTACATGAAATTACCTGACTCTATGTAAATGAGCCTTGGTTGTATCTAGTATGACATCACAGTTTTATGCTTATTTTTTGATAAATCATGTGGAATATATTCTCAAATGAATTTGAATGTCAAGTGGTTAACAGCCTCATGTCCCGTATGGATTTCATTTGAATCCTCACATATCGACCTGATCTAGGCAGTCATTACGAGCAACTCTAACATATCACACAAAGTAAATCGCGCTCTGCTTATTTGAGTTACAGACATAATAGGAGTATTTAGGCGCCATATACACTGTAAATTGATTTTTATTTGTTCATAAAATGGCTTCTCCTCAGGTAGCTCAGTATATTATTTGGAGTATTTACGCTCAAGGAAAATGATGATCTTGTATACTAACACCAGCACGGAAAGACGAGAACTATGACAAAATCAATCATAAAACCAAATCATGCAAAATCACTTATTAATTGTGGCAAGTGACAAAATGTCCAAAGAAAGATGCGGAAAAGAAGACAATGTGAGAAGTTGTTGACCTGTCTAACTTCCATGTAGTAACCATGCACATACCTTGATTATATGCATTATATTTTCTATCACTTTGATATATGAATGCATGTATGTAAATGATAGTGATTATAGCAGGCATATAAGGACAAAGAAAACCTGAAAGAAAACACAAAAAGGCGATGTTCTTGAATATTATATGGGAAAGATAATGCACACAGTTCCTCTGATTTTTCACAACTTAACTTAGACACATTTTGTGAAAGCATTAAAGTAAAGGGCATACAGATTAATCTTTTGGTTGTCTGTCTGTCTGTCTGTCTGTCTATCACGCTGTGTATGTCTTCGTTGATGAAACAACGCTTCAACTTCCTCAGATCACTGATTCAGAAGAATAAACTTCATTCTTGAAAACCACTAACATGAACAAAACACTTGTCGAGATATTGAAAATGAGCTATCATTGTCTTTATTAAGTCCGACCTTCCTTTGGGGATCTGATGTTCTACAAGATCACTTCATTATTAGTAGGAATTACTAAAGTGATTTCATCTAATATTAAATTTTTGTTCGCAATAACCTGATACATTTTGCTAACTGGTAATCCATGATGGGCATCGTTCGTATACTGTAGAAAATTAACAATTATACAATATAATATCAGTAAGTAGGACCTACCCCTTTCGCATTTTCATTCGGCACCTTTATAAAACTTTGATAGTTGATCTTTTGCTCTTTCTACCCGGCAGCCCCCTGATGTATGGACAGAGCGTCTTGATTTCAGTAAACTGTATGTAGGCTATAGACCTTCCTGAATATCAGGGACCGGTGGAAGCTGCCCTGATTGATTGATTGATTGATTGATTGATTGATCGATCGATCGATCGATCGATCGATCGATTGATTGATTGATTGATTGATTGATTGATTGATTGATTGATTGATTGATTGATTGATTGATTGATTGATTGATTGATTGATTTTATTTTCCGTACAAAAACAACAACGGCTGGATGGCCCATCTTTAGCGATGCTAACATGGCGACGCTGATCGTTCACAGCGCACTGTTCAGACTGTAACCTGAACTCATCCCATCTGGTTATATGGACCTTTTGTTTCCTTGTCTATACTGGTTTCCCGCCCTTTTACAATGGAGAAGAGCTCTGGTTCCTCTGCACGTGGGTCATTGATCAGTAGTCTATGAGTGTGTATGGCACGGTAGAGAGTCTCAACGAGATGCTTGCCCTTCTACTCCCAGAAGAACACGTCTGTTGACCATCGATCAATGCCTTCAGTTTACCATGGTAGTTTAACTTACTCCGGTACCACGAGAACACGACTGTCGATCATCGATCAATGCTCTAACCCAGACAGTGGCAAGCTTGCTATAAGTTCATAGATGATTAGACCTTTCGACAGATAAGTTAAATACCAACGAGTAACAAAATAAAATCGATCTATGGTATGGTATAACATAAATGTCCATCAGTAAAATCCAACAAGAACTTCAGAATGTAGCCTCAGTCACTTTACCATACCATGTCTGATGTGTACCATTCTTCATCAAGTTTTGTTTTGTTACGTTATGTTTTGTTTTTGATTATCAGTATTTCAAGTATACTTCTTGACTATTCTCAAAATTGAAATAATAGGCTGCGGTACAGATGGCCTCTTGAATTGGCCTCTGGGCCGAGCCATAATCTCGTAACAGATCAGGGCCCTGATTCATAAAGCTGTTCGTAAAGTTATGAACAACTTACGAGCGACTGGTAATCAGTTCTGATGTGCTATACTTATCAGAATTTTCATAATAAGCACAAGAACTGATCACGCTAGTCGCTAGTCACGCTAACTTTACGAACAGCTTTGTGAAACAGGGCCCAGAACGTTTAGTCGTATAATATCCATACATGCTTAAAGGTCCTGTTTTAATGTTACCTTTGGGAGCAGTGATTTAAAATATGTTCGAGATTTCACATTTAATGCATATGTGTAGCTCAGTTGTATCACAAAACATCCTACCATGTAAAAAATTTGCAATAAAGTCTAAATTATAAGGAGCTATCACTATTTTTCTCAATAAACCGTAACTGTAGACGGTTTAGTCTATAAACATTTTTACTATGACTATTGTTCACATTTTGTAGATTTAGCAATACTTATAATTAATTATAGGGATTCAAATTTTACATTGGTTATTTCTATCCCCAACTCACATTTTAGAACTATTTTGAAGCACTAAAGTTGTTTTTTTTTCAAATCTGCAAATGGTGAATTATGCAGTTAGCTCTAATTCGGACTGCCCTGAATCTCAAGTTTAGTTTTACCAGTTTCTACTTCTTCTCTCACCCCTTAGTTGTTGTTGGGGAATTTTGTACTGTAATTCTGCCAAAATGCCAAGCCTATTAAGTGAGATATGTGTATTGCTTTTGGTCCACACTCTGAAGGCGTCGGTGATATTCTGCCCAGGTCTCTCTTCCGACCGGAAGGAATGCTAGAAGCGCTCAGGAAACGTCCAACCCCTAGACGAGATCAACTTGCTGAGCTCTGGATAACATGCAAGTCATGATGAAGATAAAAGGGCTCCAAGTCAAATGTGTACTATCCATAAACCAACAAATCTTGCAACTATACTGCCATATGCATTCAGTACTTCTGCAAAACCTACAGATGGTGAAGATAGTTTTTAAGATTTTGAGTTACCAGCACAACTCTTCTTCCTTTCCAAGAAAGAGATCTTAATAACTTAATCATATTATTTCTATTATGTGGATACGAAGTACAGTGAACTCATGTGTTTAGAGAGTGCTACTTGAAGAAAACTGTGCCATTGCGGGATGCGCGTCTAAATAAAACTAGACCAAATTATTTCATTAAAAAAAAAAAATAGCTCTATTATATGTTAGCAGCATACTCTATACTTTGTGCGAACGATCACACTTTGTCATGAAAACATGGGAAACGTTGACATGTTATCCTTGCAAAATGCGATAAGCTGATACAACTTAAAGGGTCAGATCAATATTTCCAAAAATAGATTATATCCTTATTTCAACAACCAAAAATAACATGAACAACATTACAAAACTATGTTTGATCCATTTTCAGTTGGAATTATATTATTTACAGTTTGATAATTTTCCCTATATACCGAAAGGTAAGAATTATTTTTGCAGTTATACCTCGTATATGCTAGTTCAGTCTCGTACTGTTGAACTCAACCGCTTTAGTTTACATGTCTGCTTAACATCCTAACATGCCTCAAGTATCATATCGCCTGTAATGTCTAAAAATGTCCGACACGTGGTCGGTTCAGCAAAACTCGAATACCAGCAATATTTCCACGCTTGTTATGCTTCGGTTGATTCAGAACCTCGAATTATCTACCATGCTATATGTTTGAGTACAACATTAAAAGTAAAGGCATGCTTGTGTTTGGGTTAGTTTGGTATTATGTTATATTGTTCTTATCATGGAGGAGAGTGCTGCGCGTCTTTTTGTGCTGTTAATAACATGTTCTTTTCATAGGTCTATATTTTCCCGTTGGCTTCATATTTTCATGAATTAATCATTAGTTGTGTGTATTGATCATTGTAATACAAATGTCACTTTTTAAGGGAATGTGAGAGGGAAATAAAAAAGAGGGAAGGCGAAAATGACTGACATTTGTAGCCCTGTTCGATTTAGGAGCTGTTTTTTTTTATATTAATGTTTAGTTCAGTTACACATGGGGATGGGGGGCTTCAGCATGCCTAAGAAGAGTCGATTTATCCACTGACATAGCAATGCACCTGATTTATTGCATAATCCATTAAATCATCTTTTCTTCATTTTTAAGCCCCCTAGCTATGGTCGACATAAGTCAGTGTTTAAAACTGAATGGGTCCATAGATGCCGACAAGCAACAGTTCGACCTAGCACAAGGAGTCGTAGAGGTTGTGTTTCTATACGAAGCTTATACGATTTCTAACAAACATCAAAATTACTATTAATTAGGGAACGACAAGCCTGACACGGAATGGAGAAGAATCAGTCGTTTACACACCAGCAAATTGTTCTGTGCCAGTCATCATTGTTCACCACGTGATGATTATGATCTGACTTTATTATTATTTGCCTTGCTTCCAGACGTTGTGAAAAAGCTTCTTTAAGGATGGAGGTACCTGTTTTAGTGGCAGGAAAAAATAGATTAGAGAAATGATGTCGTCATTCATTTTTGATGAACTCATTTCAGTATAGGCCTAAAGCTGACATTGTGACTGATTGATGTTCACCGTTATATGCTAGACTGAGGGCAGTAAATGTGAATTGTCGGCAGTGGCGTAACTACGGGGGGGGGGGGGGGGGGGCATGGGGGTGGGGGGCATGGGGGGGGGGCACTGCCCCCCCCCCCCCCCATCCGCTGGTAAAAAAAAAAAAGAAAAAAAAACCTACCATAATGGTAATTCAAGGGTTAGTAAACTGCTTTTGTAATCGACATGAAAGGATGATCAAGAAAAAAGATATTTTTCTAAGATTTCTTTTAACCATATAATTAAAGAGGTATTATTGTGAAACATTGTTCAAAAAGTCCGGAGACGACAAAAGATTGTGATTCAGTGTGATTCCTGATTGGCATTTTGAATACAAGCGGGATGTGCGCAGTGTACTCAGAACATGAATGAATGGCAAAAAGAGTCGCTGCAATGTTGCGCAATGTGATGTTTGATAGGTTGTACACATTTGCTATCAAAGCTTGATCATTGATTTTGCAGTGTTGCTTTACATACTATATTAAAATTAAATATATATATATATATTAAAATGCCTTGCATTGCCAATAATAAGACTTGACTTTGGCTATTTCCTAACGTTTCCATCTATATGAAACACACACACTCACAAACACAAACAAATTAGGGGATGCTCTATATAAAGTGTAGATTTTGGACATCCTTCTCCCGCTTGGTCACTTCGACGCCCCCTCGCTGGTCATACCTCCCCCAATCATGAACATAAACCGACACCCTTGACTACCAGTGGCGGATCCAGGGGGCGCATCGGGCACCCCCTCCCTCCAAAGCGAAAAAATATATATGTAGCTACAAACGACAGTTTTTTGACTGTAAAATGTCAAAATTTTCAAGCTCGCTCGCTTCGCTCGCTCGCATTTAATTGTTATGCAATTCTCCTAATGCTGCTGTCAGTAATTGCCAGCAGTTGCGCCCGGTGCGTCCCCTCCCCTTAATTTCCAAAGCGAAAAAATATAGCTAAAACGGCAGTTTTGGGACTGTAAAATGTCAAAATTTTCAAGCTCGCTCGCATTTAATCGCTATGCAATTCTCCTGATGTTGCTGTCAGTAATTGCCAGCAGTTGCGCCCGCTTAATTTCCAAAGCGAAAAAAATACCTAAAAAAGGCAGTTTTGGGAACATAAAATGTCAAAATTTTCAAGCTCGCTCGCTTCGCTCGCTCGCATTTAACCGTTATATGCCATTCTCCTGATATTACTGCCAGTAATTGCCAGCAGTTGCACCCGGTGCGCCCCCCCCCCCCCCCCTCCTGAATTTCCAAAGCGAAAAAATATAGCTACAAACGGCAGTTTGGGGACTGTAAAATGTCAAAATTTTCAAGCTCGCTCGCTTCGCTCGCTCGCATTTAATCGTTATGCCATTCTCGTGATGTTACTGCCAGCAACTACCAGCAGTTGCGCCCGGTGTAACCCCCTTAATTTCCAAAGCAAATATATATATATATACATATATCATTATATATAGCTACAAACGGCAGTTTGGGGACTGTAAAAATGTCAAAATTTTCAAGCTCGCTCGCTCGTATTTAATGTTACGTTATGCAATTCTGATGTTGCTGCCATGAGGTGCCCCCCTCCCCCCCCCCCCCCCCCAATGTCTTGACCAACGGTACGCCACTGATTGTCGGAAATGGGAAAATTATAAGTTGGAGATCAAAGGTTCAGTTCGAGGTAGATTCAATGTCATTTAGCTTCTTATTTTCGTAGCTTGTAAAGATGTGTGTGAACTTTATATATACACCGCACCAAAAGTCGCGCAATGATGTCGCCTTTTTGGAAAGAAGAATTTTTGAGAAATCTTTAATCGGAAGCACTGACCACTTCAAGAGCAATGCACGGAGACAAAGCAACTCTGTATCAGAAAAACTGGGAATTAACATGAGAGATATAATATTTCATACCAGGAACCATTTTCTGCATTTGTTTTTTAGAGAGAAAGAGATGCATTATTTTCGTCATGTATATACAAACATGAATTACTAAAGAGAGCACGGATTTTTTTTTTTCCTGCAAAAGTAGAGTGATATATTAAAAAGGTCGAGCAAAGACAATGAAGAAAGGTTCAAAGTTTCGGACAATAATCGGGAATCGGGTGGGAAAAAAAACAAAAGCAACATCTCGAATAAAGAAACAATTTAAGGCTCCTGCGTTTGATTTATTTTTTTTCTTTTTACTTTAGTCGACTTGTCCGATTAAAATCACTTACAAAGTTCCCTCAACTGATGTCTCCCAATATCTCTATTTGTCATCTTTGTGTTAGTTCAGCAAACGTGACCATAGTAACACGTTCATGCACATCCAGTTAGAAAGCCACTGCATGGCGCCCCCCCCCCCCCACACACACAGACACTTGTTAGCAAACAAACTATATGAAAATAGTGCTACCAAACTTTATTTTTGAAGAGTACATCTACAGCAGCCGATTGCATCGATTCCATTGACTTGGGCCTTTTCTCGTCTAATTGTGATGAAATAACACATGATAATCAAATTTTAATGAAAATATGTATCATCATGCATTGCGGGACGACACTTCTCAACCAACGGTGTGGATTAAAGAACGGTGGTGTTAAAGCTGAATATAGGTTGTAATAAGATACAGAATCGACACATACTATTTGTTTTGTAGATATACCAGCTCCCTGTGGCTGAAGAGATGCACAACGGCAGTGTATTCTTCAGAAATAAGAAAGGAAGAGCTAAGTAAGCCATATCGGATAGAGTGCCCATATTTTCATAACAACTATATCATATTTCTCTTCATGGTAAGTACACAGATGTTTTGAGAGAAGCTGGTATATACATTTCCGTCCTTTTCCCGGCTAGCTCCTCTCTATCCTCCCCCCCCCCCCCCTCTCTCCCTCTCTCTCTCTCTCTCTCTCTCTCTCTCTCGCTGCATGTCATTTTATTTTCTGCTTTGCCGAGGAAGATAAATTTATGTATGTATAATAAAGACTCATGAACACAACAAACTGAAGAGAATTATGGCTCGTACAAGCGGAAAGAAAACAGACGAAAGTCTGGAACGCATATAACAGTCCTGTTACTTATTTGGTTAGTTCGTGGACCTGCAAAGTATTAGGTCAATGGTTAGTCATATTGCAGTGACTTTGTATGGCTGTGATCATGGACCCCCACCAAAGCTGAGGATATTAGGCTGACTGACAACTTTGAAGATAACTTAGATGCACGAAAGATTCTGAGAATAACCACACTTTTAGAGAAAATAAAATTTAGATATTCTCAACGAATTGGACGTTAAGCAATATTGCAGGTTTGTTTGGTTGGTTTTTTTTTAAACAAAGATAATTGTGATACTTTTCTCATCTTAAAATCAGATGAATCCAAGAGATCCTTCTCCATGGTTAGGCTATATGCCACCGTAGACGTCATTGCAGACACTAGTAGAGTTATAGGCAAAGACAATGCAGAAAATAAAAACAGATGAACAGGACCGTATGATATGAAATTAATGTAATAAAGTTCACAAGAGAAAGGTGACTTCAGGAGTGAAGTGGTGACCGACACATGATTACGAGAAGTCAAGATGTAACGATCGATGCTCATAGATTACATAACATTTATTTCATGTTGAAATCATGTGTAGCTGAAATGAAGGTATCACTCTTTTTGTTGCTGTATATAACCCTATTACGGTTATACAGTGAGATGAAAATATAAACCAGGGAGTCACAATCCGCGTGTCTAACATCAGCCTATAACGCCCAGTGTCGTGTGCTTGACACTTTGTAATCAGCTCGTCTTTAAGTCTGGAGCTCAAGATTGCCATTGTTTGAAGTACCTCGGGTTGATGATTAATTTCATCAGAAAACAGAGGCAACCGACTTTTAATGTTCGCTTAAGACTGGAGCGAGCTAGTCATTATCTCTATAAATAGCCCTTAAATTGTCCAATCGCTCCACACACGGGCAAACTGCAGCTTTTCACAGGTCCCCTCCTCATCAACTACTCGTCATAATTATGATAAGCACAAAATACAGCCACATGACCTATATCAACCTGAAAACATTGTTAGGATTTAAGACACTTCATCATTTCCCTGCGTTACTTTTTGTTAATAAAGTAAGTTAATTTTTGTTAAGTTAAGGGCCATAACCATTTGGAAGGCTGGCGAAAAGAAGCGTATTTCTTTATACACGTATTAGCTAACCGCGCTTTGGTCTATACGTTACCATAATTTTCTCCGTCATAATAATAGTTTCCACAATTTCTCTACGCGCTGTACAATTTTGAGGTAATGGGCTGCAACTCGTCAAGATCTCGTGCGTGCAGAGCCGTTTCTATACTCTATGCCACAATGGTATTAGACTGTGTAACCAGCTGACGATGATAAATCAGCATGGCTTTGATCCATAATCTCGACTTATCATGTTTTACACAAGTAAAGTGCAACACACCATCATGTTAAAAAATGATTCCATGGATATTTTCAATCAGACGAACTGGAATGATAGAGGTTTTATTAAACACACACACACACACACACACACACACACACACACACACAATAAACTTATCGTAATCACCTGAGTTTGTTTGATGGTCCAGATTCTCAGCATGGATGATTTGAGGGACATGGAAAAAACAAAAAGAGAAACAAAATCAAAGCAATCTCCCTCAGAGCCAATTCGCAAAACCTGAACAGGAAAAAACAATTAAAAATCCTCCTTGATTTTTTTTTCTTAATTGGAATGGAACAAATTGAAATTTACTTGTTGTGCCTTAATTATGGTACTATCAAGTTTTAATGGTAATGTCTCTGTGGTAAATTATTCACAGACTTGAGATGAGAAAAGTATCCGGAGAGATAAGCGCCAGTTTGTGGTCATTAATCATCGACCGAGGGCGCTAACAAAGTACGGATGGGCATTGGTTGTCATAGTTCATTCTGCGTGTTGAATGCAAACATGTGCAATTAAGATGCACACACACACACACACACGCACGCACACGCACACACACACACACACACACACACACACACACACTCAATGTAAGTATACACTATACACGCATACAAATTAACAGATACGCATTCATGTAGAGAGCACAGTACATAGCATAGTGTATATTTTTATGGGAGTGTGTAAAAGTTCAACATCACTGAAAAAAAGACAACAACTAAACATTTGTACAGCGGGAAAAGGTTACGAGGAGCGCTTTTACAAGCACGTATGCAATTTGCTAAATCTTAAAAAAAAAAAAGAAGAAGAAAACTTTAAAAACCCTAAGAAGGTAAAAACGATAATATTATTATTGCTTCATTTTCACGCAAATGTTTTCCGTAGAGCATTTATGACATTGCACCCATGGATTGAATTACTCGTTTGTGAGGCCTGGAGAAAGACCACGTGATGGCAGTGACGTCATGCAGATTACCTTGAAATACATGTATTGAGTTTATGAGTAGGCCCTTATGTACCTCAGCAATTACTTTCTATATGTGATGTGTGTCAGTGGGAAATACGTACAGCCAGAGTGATGCAAGCCAAATTAGAATCGATAAAGAGCTGCGGCTATATGAGCGACATTGAAATCATCACACCATGTGACTGCATCTGCCTTATTCTCTCGATAAGATTCACTCAATGCACCACAATGTCACCTTGGCCCCATTTCATTAAAAAAAAAAATGAGAATATTATCATGAGAGCAACTCTTGCTGGAATGGCAGTTGTAATAGTAATGATAATAATAAAAAATATTATCATAAAAGGTCTTCTTTATCCAGGGTAGCCTCTTCAGTGTGTCGCCACTGTTCTACCAGAGGGCCCTAATACCATTATTATTACCCTAGCGTTGCCAGGTATCCATTTATATACCTGGGTCGATAGGGACATGGTGGGTAAAACATTTTGTCCAAGATTTAAGCACTGGGTGGGTATCGCACTCGGGTCCTCCAATCGAGAGCTGCCGGGAGTCGATGCCACAGCGTAACGGCAAGAATCCAGCGTTCCGATTGGCTGTTGCTATATTGGAAGTTGCCATTCCAGGAGGAGTTTGGATTGCCATCCTAACATATTTTATGAAATATGGCCCAGGAGGTGAAAAGATATACTTCCCTGCTGTAACTATATATGGTGGTGGATTTCGTGGATACCAATCCGCTCATTATTCACTTGTTTCTGGAGCAGTAAATATGCTTATAATAAGTATACTGATTGAAAGTATTCATAATTATTATACTCATTCAGTTTAGTCGTGAGAGGTAGAGCGCCCTCTCTTGGCAGTAGACTGACTGGCAATAAAGTTAACAGTTTGAATACATCTGTACTAGTATTGTTAGAGCTAGTGTGAAAGGAGAGTCGATTATGATACCTGTAGTTCTTATTGCCCATTAGGTGAGGCTGAGAATGATCAAGAACTCGAGAAATTGGTTGGCTACACAAAAGATCCAACATTGCTACAATAACCGGGGTTGTACCGCATTGTTTGTTATGCATAACGTTAATACTTGCATTACAGAGCTATACTCAGCAAAAGTGATGGCGATCCCGATAACATACATCGATAATAATCTCTTCTTCTCCCTCTTGTTCTTCTTACCATGATCACCCCTACTATTCTAATCTACCTATTATACATTTTAGACCAAAAATTAATTTTCTACCGATTGGTTGAAAGACCTTCACATGATAAAGGACTTTTCAACTATTTCAGAATGTTGGGATACTCTGACACTCCATGGTATACCTTTTGGAATATAACGTCACTGTTTATACGACATTTTCAAAATAGTGCACTAGTTTGTGAAAGGATGTCACGAAGCAATTCTGACATCGCTCGATCGCTGCTTTGTACAGCCACTTTGTGAAATGTAATAAAACAATTGGCATCGCAAAGTAATTCAGAAATCGCGCACTGCTTCGTACGGTCACTATAAGAGTTTTGAGAGTTTTTACAGATTTTCGCGACGCGGAGATTAGAGGAAAAACTGGTCTGCGCATGCGCAAAATCGCTTATAAAAACTGATCTGGCGTCGTCTGAATTTTTACGACAGTTTGGAGCAATTTTTAAATTCACGACGCAGAGAGCTCAGACAGAAAAATGCGTCTGTCCGGAGGAGTCTTTTATCATTTCTTAATTACTTTTACGGTTCTCCTCCGTGAAGCCAGACGCAGTCTCCGCGGAACATAGTACCCCCGACGGCCAGATACAGACCAATCTTTCGTTCAACAGAGAGCAGTACTTTATGGACCTATGTTATTATGTCGAATGACATTATTATGGAGGCGCTATGTTACTTTGTATAGGCTGCGTCTTTGCAAAATATAGAGCTCCTTTGCAACGCGACGCAGCACGACGCAGGGAGAGAAAACAGTCAACACAATCGTCGTCTTACAAAGGAAATCCATCCCAAAAATAAACTCTGAAAAAAAGAGAAAAAATCCCAAAAGAAGAATAAAAAAAGACAAAAATCAGAAGAGAAATAAGGAAGATTATCATATTTAGAAATTTTATATATTTACGCAAAATACCTCTTGACCATGAGTCCCAATGAAAATTCAAACGAGCAAGTTCATGATGTCATGCCCTCACAATTTTTCATGTTGACCTATGTTATTCATGAAATTTGGAATAATTGTTATTTTTTGCTTATACAATGTACAGGTAAAACCATGTTCCCATAATATTTGTTCTTTTTTATGTTGGGTAGTTTTCAGGAAGTTTTAACTTTATACAGCTGAAACATGAGATGTCATTCCTATATATGAAATGAATAAGAAATTGTGAGAGCATAACATCATCAACTTGGTACTTTGAATATTCATAACGACTGGTCAAGAAGTGTTTTCCAAAAATACTTCGAAATTTAAGAATGTCATAACTTCCACCATTCCGATTTTGATGATTTTTGCACTGGTTTGTAGGGATTTTTTCTTTCTTATGAAATTGATAAAATCCTGGACTGAATTTCTTCTTTAACGTCTGCGTCGCAAATCTAAATCTCCCTATTGTGACATCGCACGTTGCTTTGTACTGTCACTCTGTTATATTGTATTATAACAATGTTGTAGTTGTTTGAAAGAAAAAAAAAAGGAAGAGAGAGAGAGAAAATTGGGGCCCTATACAAATAATTTGCCCAAGACAATACTAACATAAAGCAAACATGATAAATCTTAGAGATATTCAACAAGAATATCATATCAATAATATTATAACAATGTAATAGTGACATCGCGCACTGGATCGTTCTGTCACTCTGAAATGTAAAAAAGTACTTCTGATATCATGCGCATGCTTCTTAAGCAATTGTGACATCACAAAGCAATTCTAATATCGCCACGCTCTGCTTCGTATGGTCACTTTTGTGAAATGGCACAAAGCAATTAACATCGCGCCTCTGGTCTGCTTCCTATGGTCACTCTGTGAAATGTAACAAAGCAAACATAGCGCACTGTTTTGTACTGAAATGTAAAAAAAAAACCCAAAACAACAACAAAAAAACCCCCAATAGTGACATCACAAACCAATTGTGACATCGCGCACGCGCACTGCGTCGTACTGTAACTGACGGATCCTTCAACAACAGTTTGATCCCAAATATAAAACAGATATACCAGGTAGGCCCTACTCTGCTGAACCTCGGTGCCTCCAAAAGTACGATTCACTTCGGGGCTGTGCCCTGCAATGAATAGCACTATTAAAGCCTATTTTGGAGTCACCTCTGTCCATAGTTTTAATTAGAAACTTTCAAGGGAAAGTATATTTGTCTACTACTACTACTACTAACACTCCTACTGCAACTACTACTGCAACTACTACTACTACTACTACTACTACTACTACTACTACTACTACTGCTACTACTACCACTACTACTACTACTACTACTACTACATGTACTACTACCACTATTACTATTACTACTACTACTACTACTACTGCTATGTAACTACTGAGTACTACCACTATTACTACTACTACTACTGCTACTACTGAGTACTACCACTACTACTACTGCTACTACTACTACTACTACTGGTACTGCTACTACTTCTATTGTAATTGAAATATTTCCATCCCAATAGTCATTGTTATAATCCTCAAAGAAACTATGTAGCGTAGAATAAGGCAAGAGAAATAAATTTTTCATGAAAGAGGGTAGGTCCCTTCATATCCATTATCAATCTTAATTTTCTCTGCCTCTAGGACATATTTTGCTACACTTCACACCAATGGCCTGTGCCTTTGTCTCACAAATGTTTCCCCTCTCACACAAGTCTATCACATTTTACCCGAGCTACAACACAGAATTATCCCATGATTCCTTGTATCTCTAGTACAGTCCACTGCAAGTACCACACCTGCATAACTAGTGACAGGCTGGCCAATGAACAAAAGGTGACCAAGATGACTAGGCTTTCTTCCAATATTTCCCCAGTTTTCTAAACACACTGAGTTTGGGTCTGTTTACGATCTATTATTTGCAACATTCTCAAAATCATTTGAAAATGTTGCTGCAGTAAACATACATTAGATAAAACATGACTGCTTAAAATCAACTTTGGTTGTTAATCTAACATCTGTTTTTGTGATACTTTTAATCTACCATTAATATTGCATCTATTTTATGACTAACTTTTTTTTTTAATATCATACAGGAGAGAAGACTAGCTGTCAGGAGACACGAGGGAGATAAAGCACAGGATTCTTCATACAGTCAGTTTTAATTCTATCAACCAAACTGAAGTTATCAAATTCACTTTTAAAAGCTCCAGTCACTGGAGTGTACACAGGCCAATATCATCCATCCACCAAAACACATATTTGTCTGTTAATTAACACATCATTTAATTGAAATGCAATTTATTTTAGTCAAAAATTTTGTATCAATATCTAGCACACACAATGTACAGAACAGATACATGACTGGAGTTAAGCAAGACCGGTTGGGACAGCAAAATCAGGAATTCTCACTCCCTTGTGGATATATGACATGTTGGGTAGGAGTTTGGAAACACAATCAAAGAATTAAGTACATGTGTAACCAGCTTAACCCTCAAATATGTTTGTCTACCTGAGTTGGATATCACATCTTCCATTCAATGCATTTCATTGGTAGGTTCGGATAGAACTCAAAACATTAGATCATACACATTGCTCCTGCTATATTTCACAAGTTCTTTTAAAATAATGTTCAGATATCAAAACAATTGTATTATGTAAACCCCTGTGTACTGGCCATATGTCCTGACTCATGTCAGGACGATAAATTGTATAGTGACACGAATTATGGCTCATCACATAATATTCACTTTGCAAGCCTACATTCTAAGTTATAATGTCTTGAAATTGATCAAGAACATTACAGAATTAAAAACATGTAACAGAATGTATTGAAAATGGTAATCAAACACGAGTTACTCATATCAATGGTAAAAACTCTAGATGGAATGTCTAGCTACATGACACAAGCGTTCATTGATAAAAATGCAGTTGAATGGAGTTGAAAGAAGACTAGCATGTGAGAGCTTTTACCTAAAATTCACACTTCGTGACATCCATACTTTGTAGAGTACACATACTTTTTACAGAATGACATTTTAAAAAAACCAAACTTTTCACAATATAGATATACACCATGCCTCTAAAAACCTGATTGACACATCCTAACATGTTTGGATGATTATCATTCCTGAACTTTCACCAGATTCAGATGAAAATAAAAATCTTATTCAGGTCATTATGTATTTTGATACAGGAGTGACAAGCCATGGTACATTTCTGTTTGTATTATTTTGCTTGACCAAGAATGCTGCCTAAGCTACATTCTAATCTCACTTCAGACTACCTGCATACATCACGAGGGACAAAAAGCTATCATGTCTGGAGCTGCTCTCTTGAGTGTGACAGTATGAGATTAGAGTATAACAATCGTCTGCTAACATCACAATGAGATAGGACAAGGATTTCTATGGTATCTTACAATAGACAAACAAATCCCACTTTAGCCTGTAATCTCATTTTCTGAGAAAAATTCATAGACCGATCAATAAAAGTGTAACAAAGATTACTCTTCAGTCCTGTTTGGGATATTATCTCACTGAGATTAGTAATAATGAATTCATCCTGAGCAAACATGCAATTACATAAATCTGCAATGTAGAATTACATTCCCATATTTCATGCATAGTGAATTGGGAAGTAAAAACATATCAAAATGCATTACACATATATCTTGGCTTCACTGGTCCCTTCCTCTATATAGTCTGAAATAAATTGCTCAGCCATACAGACTGTAGACATGTGTTTGAAAATGTGTTCTGTAGTCATCTAGTGCCAGATTTCATGATGGATCACTTAAGTAAATCATCCTTCTGCATATCAGATTTGGCTTCTTTTATAACACCAGTATAGCAATGTAAAATATCACATTTTTTCATTCACATTATCAGATTAAAAATTGTTAATTTTTTTTTCTTTAAATGAACTATGGTACAGTATGCAATTGCATTTGCATTGGACTTGAGTTGTTTTATATATCTACATTGGTTGAAATTTGCTGAGGTAAGGACCTCTCCGAACAATGATAGGAAAACTTCAGGAGGGCGCAATTGCATAATGTAAGCTACCAACCACAAATACACGCACAATTTGAACAACATCCATTCTGCCTACATGATCAAATACACATACATTGCATAACATGACATACGAGTGATTTTTTCCTACAAATAAATATAAGCTAAGCAGAACAAGAGCCACTAGATATGAAAAATAAACAGGAAATTTATTGTCTATCATATCATCAAAAATTAGCATAAAGGTTTTTTGTTAAAAACTGTTGATTGCACAATAATGAATAGCAACAGATTTAAAAGTTATTCATTATTCATAAAAAATGAGTAAAAGACAACAACTGCCTAAATTTCTCAAGCACTGCTGTAATTTTCTGCTTTACATGAATCAGCTATGGCTGCACAATGGCTAAATTTTAGTGGTTGCTAAAACAACTTCCATGTTTCCCCTGTGAGAAAGTTGTGCACAAGAAATCACATCTCTTGTGTCAAAACCAGGTTTTTAGGTAAGAGCAGGAGGTTTGGCTATTTTTTGTGCCAAAGATTTCATGCTCTATTCTTATCAGCAGATACTATGATGAGCTGCATACATTTTATAACCAAATACACACTTTAAAATGACAATATTTAACCCTATTCTAACTGGGCTATTTGAGACCAAGTTTTTACTGAGGGGGGGTCAATTTGACCCCCCCTTCAGATCTCGGCCGCCAATCGCGCGATCACTGCAAAATTTTGCCTGAAGATAGAGCTGGATGTCAACTACAAGATTACATGGTCATACAATAGAAAAATATTGCCTTTCTATTCTTAATAAATTAATTATGCAAATTTGTGCATGAAATCATAATTATTTTCACCTATAACTCCATCAAAAAGACTGGATGATTGCTAAATTTTTGTGTCAGAATTCCTAAAGACACATCAAGCAATTTGCGTGTAAAAAAATAGCACAATCAAAATCAATTTCTTTTGTTTTTTATTGTTTTGTTAATTTCTTATGTATTTTATTGTTTTTTCGACCTTTTGTTTTCTATTGTTTTTTGGCCAAAATTTGTTGCAGGTACTTTTTCAGGCTTATCTACACTAGAATTGATTAATTTTAATGGTTAAAAATTGAAATAATCTAATTTATATCAGTTTAACCAAAAAACACAATTTGCATTGGATTTGCACACGATATCATGAATTTGAGCTGTTTTTTGGTTGACATGCATATGCAAAACATTACGTAACTTAAAAACGGTGCACCCAGACGTCGCGAATTTGGTCTCAAAATATGCGGGAGACTTCAATGAAAAAAGTCGTGAAACGACGCGGCAAAATCTTTGCGCATTGCGAAATTGTGGTGCGAAACGTCGAGGGGGGGGGGGTCAATTTGACCCCCCCCCCCCCCAGTTAGAATAGGGTTAAACACATTAAAACGCACTTCCTGAATACTACCACACACACAAAAAAAGAGAATCCCAAATCAGTATAGAAACATTATGTCTTGGGATGGTAAATGCACAAATTAAGAAACAGCCTACTCCTTCACTCTTGCCTTCTTATAGCAGCATCAAAAGATCCAAAAAGAGTGATGAATGGACTCAACTGTATTTGTGATTACTTGTGACCATTTTCATATTTTTCTTCTTGCATAAATTATATAAAGCTCTGCAGTAAATACAAGCACACATTCTTGCAACAGTAATAGATAAATATTTCCTGAATACCTTTTGCATAAGAGTATAAAACTTTTGATATCAAGTATGATACAGTATATTTAGACACAGTGCCTTACACTGTACAATGATTGTTGCATATACTCCCTTTACTATCAAACATCACATTCTTTTCACACTTTACTGCAAGCAATCTTCTCAAGTACCATCATGATTTCACATTTTCAGAACATGACCATTTCCTTTTACAGGTAAACAACAAGACAGTGAAAGATGAGTTACATATTTTGAAAAATCTCCAATTAATTGAGTAAAACAATTTGCACTTATACAATTGATTTCTTGATCTTTGATTTGTTACATATAGATTGTGGATAGCTCATAAGAAGGTTAGATATATAACCTCACATTACGTGAAGTACAATATTCCACTTAAGTATGTATATGAAGGTACATGAGTTTAACATGGAGGGCATTATTTGCTGTCTGTTAGCAATTTGCACTTCTTGTCTTCTTCTGGGAGATGAACATGTAAGTCACAAGTTCTCAAAAGAGAGATCACTTTTGCAAAGTATCCGTAAATTCTATTTTTTATCATTTCCATTCACCCACCAATATATACATACACACGACAAGAAAGAATGGAGTGAGTTGTATACATAATTTCAGCATTCCATCAATGGAGATGTACAATATGGAATGAAAGAGAGTGATTAGTACATTGCACTATATAGAAAGCTCACACAAACATTATTTGTGCATTCAAACACGATGATGATGATCTCAGCCAAAAGGCAGAGAAAAGAGGAAACATTCTAGATTCTTCACAGCAAACTCTCTCGCAGTACCAGAGGGGATTCATGTATAGAGATTTCTAAATACATGTATGACATTTTTAACCCTAACTTACCTGGGCTATTTTGTGAGCTTAAAGTCCTGGGGGGGGGGGGGGGGGGGGGGCATGATGGCCCCCCCCCCCCCTTATGATCTCAGCCGCGATTCGCGTGTTCGTTACAAAAATTGGCACACACGTCACTCATGACAAATCTATAGGGCTGTGTTGTTAAATTTCAATAAACCGCTTTATTTTATTTCATATGAATTAATTATGTTCATTTATGAGTAAAATTAGAATTTGGCTGGAAATCATTAAATAAAGCCCAAAAACTTCAAAATTTTTTGCTTGAGGACTCTTTGGTGAATTCTGAGTTAATTTAGGTCAAAAAAAAAAATTGGTATCAATTTTAATCTCTTATGTATTTTATTGTTTTTATCATTTCTTATATATTTATTTGTTTTTTTACTTTTTGTTTTTTATTGTTTTTTTCAATGGGAATCATTGGCAACACTATTTCAATCATAAGAAACATAAAATTAATTGTTTTTAATCACTTACAGCAAAAATAATGATACAATTACGAATTTCAGATAGAAACCTGATTTGCATTGGTTTTGTACACAAAATCACATTTTTGAGCAATTTTCAGTCTGACATGCACTTACATAATGTTGTTTAACTTCGAAACCGCGTACCCGGACATCGCAAATTTGGTCTTAAAAGTTGCGCACGGCTTCAAGGTAAATTGTCATGAATCGCCATGTGGATGCGTTCTCGCGTTGCGGAGATGTCTCGCAAAGTGTCGAGGAAGGGGCCATTATGGCCCCCCCCCCCCTCAGGTAAGTTAGGGTTAATGTCATACATTATTAGTTTTGATAGATATGCTTTGTCTGAGCATTACATAATAAAATATTCACTGCTTTGTGAGCATTTTGCTACTGAAATATTCATTAAGATGATTTCCTCATCATCTCCTTCAGCAATAGAAGGAATCGATGAGCAATGAGCAGCAGACTGTAGGCGCGGTCAGACTGACAAAAGATCGAGAAGTCCAAGATCGCGAAATCTTCGCTATCTTTTGTCATGCGGTCACACTGGCAGCCAAACTTGGATCAAGAAGTTTGGGTCATTGGTACGCGTGCGCAAGAAAGAAGAAAGAGCGCACCGTCCGAATGGCTAGTGATTGTGACGTAACAATGCACATCTGTACATGACAATGGCCTCGCGCTTCGGAGACACCGCCCACAAACAGATCAAGAAGTTTGTAGGGGGTGAGGGAAATATCCCTAGTTGGAGTGAGAAGTTTCGCGAGAACTTTTGCAGAAAGTTTACAGTCACACTGGCAAAACTTCGAGATCTTAAAGGGAAGATAAAC
This sequence comes from Diadema setosum, assembly GCA_033980235.1. NCBI lineage: Eukaryota > Metazoa > Echinodermata > Echinoidea > Diadematoida > Diadematidae > Diadema > Diadema setosum. Next base: position 42,985,410 of record CM067062.1, on the reverse strand, counting down.
CCCAAGAGCAATGTGGATTGAGTGAAAGCAGCAACATTAGTAGAACACATCAGTGAAAGTTTGAAGAAAATCGGACAATCGATGCAAAAGTTATGAATTTTTAAAGTTTTGGTGTTGGAACCGCTGGACGAGGAGACTACTAGAGGTTATGACGTATGAGTGGACAACAATACCAAGAAAATATAAAGAAAATTCTACAAAAATCCATTTTTCATGAAAACTACAAATTCCATCAACTTGATATTGACATATGTTAGGGGTAGCAATTATTCCCCATGCTTTCTGAAAGAGGTTGGTCCATTGCTCTTTCATAATTCTAGAAAAGTTAATTTTTGTTGAATTTCCTTTATATTTTCTTTGTATTGTTGTCCACTCATACGTCATATCCTCTAGTAGTCTCCTCATCCAGCGGTTTCAACACCAAAACTTTGAAAATTCATAACTTTTGCATCGATTGTCCGATTTTCCTCAAACTTTCACTGATGTGTCCTACTAATGTTGCTGCTTTCACTCAATCCACATTGCTTTTTGGGTTTGCCTTCCCTTTAAAGATCGCGAACTTAATCTTCTCGATCTTTTGCCAGTCTGACCACGCCTAATGTTTCAAAGAGCAAATCTTCAGGTCTCAGAATCCAGCAGGTCTTCCTCCCTTACGGCTGTCACAGTGAGCCTCCAGCCAGTCATCTTCCAGTCGTTTGATAGCTTGGACGACAGCAAAGCTAGATGACTCCCGGGCCACGTGACGTTTCTCCTCTAAACCTTCCACTACATCCTACAAGTGACAAGACCAACATGACATGCTCTCAATCAGTGGGATGTTAGACCAGGATAATAAAGTCTCTTTACAACAAGCAAGTTGGGACCAAATATTAACCTCGTTATACCAAACAACTTTGCAAAATCGATATAAACAATTTAAACTTAATACATAAATGTATGCAAGTGAGTCTATATGTACAATAAGAACTGATAAATTTCTGGTTTGTGTAAAGATCATGAATTTTTTTTCACATTTCATACATGACTTATAATCATTACAGCTCATATCTCATTATACCTATTCCAGTTTTTTTAAGTGGTATATTAAGTGGAATCCTGTGGAAGAAAATTTGGGCTGTAAGTTCTTAATATAGCAAATATATTACTGAGTGAGTTTGCCCTGCTCTACACATTCTCTACTCACCTCTAACATTGATTACCCTTCTCTTCCTCCATATCAAACCAAGTGAAGCTAAATCCCCAAGTGAGCTTAATCTACCCTGTCTCCCTATGATTTATTTTTACTCCATATAATCATTCTCTCTCTCCCATCTTGCCCAAAACTGTATTCTGTCAGTAAGGCAAGTAAATTCACATAATTATTACCTCAATGTCACTTTTGCCATAGCCTTCTCTCTACACAGCATATACTCTCCCTTTAATTAATCATCCTACAACACGTTCCTTACACACACCAAAACATAAATGGTTGATTCACGCTTACAATGCATACTCACACTCGGGAATGCGGGCTCATAATTGAAGTACTGTGGAACTAGTTGGTGGTGGACCCTTCTTCTCTCTACAGAATCAACCAGAGAAGACCCGAACCAAAGCGTCTCCACGGATACCTATGATAATAGACCGGTGAGGTCATAATAAGGTTATATGATATGTGAGGTCACATACAAATGAACCAAATGCTTGAATCCAATTTCGTCTGTACATGCCTATTCAAGATTTAATTCATAACTAGACTCGGAATTTGTCAAGACTGACAAATTATGTGATCCGATTTTCTATTTTAATCAATGATTCGAGTCCTGATCGCAATAGGCGTGACCATATAGGTTTCATCCTTGTTTAGAGACATTGGCCGTGTGATATTTGGATTTTCATTTAGAAAAGAGAGTCAGGTCTGCCATCTTTGGTACCAAATTCGGTATACACTATAACGAAGATACAGAATGAAGTACATATGACATTTGACCGCACTTTGCACAGACAAGATCTATCTGAGCCAAAAGTTGTTATTTTGTTGAATGATCCTTGTAACATGGTCTTTACGTGTGCAAAATATGGTAAAGATAGGACATGTATTCACTAAGATACAGGATAAAACATTGATGACCTTTGACCCTAATTTACATACCCAAGATGGTGTCTGATCAAGTAGTTGTTATTTTGTGAAATAATGTACGGGACATGAACTAAACATGTACAAAATATGGTGGTGATAGGGTATGTTTTTCTTGAGTTATTGCAAAGAAAGTTGCAGAAACAAAGACATATTTCAATACATCGAAGATAAGCTTTAATTTCAACCAAGTTTTTGGACGTGATGCCGACTCCGTATGAAAAAACGAAGGGAACACTTACGATAGCCCAAAGTCTCAGCTACAACATACTAAAATCTGGGAGAAATTCACCGAAGCATAAGTGAGCTAGTGCTCGATAAAGATAGTCATGTCAGTTTTCATTTCCAGAAAAACTGCACTCCCATAGAGATAACACGTAAACTGGTCAAATTTGACAAGGTTACTTTCAATCCCTTTTCACGAGGTGATGCCGTCATCCAATCAAAATGTTGTTATTATATGACTGAAAGACCATTTAATAAGCTACAACATATTGAAATTTGGATGAAAATCAACAAAAGAATAAGTGAGATATGCTTGAGTAAACTTAAAATTCGATGACGTCATTTTGAAAATTTACTTTTTTTATTTTATTAAGAAATTTGATATCTTTTCATCATTTTTCCAGCATTGCCAATCCATGAAATGACTTGTACAACTCATCAGCTTTCAGAATATGTAAAAAAAATGGGGGGTCATCGTCCATCCTGACGAGTAAAATCGGATTCAAAATTGGCGGTTTTTTGGCATTGTTGCACTGTATATCGCCATTGACGCACGCGCGGAATTTCAACTTTGACAGGCCCGTGTGACGTCATATTGAGTCGGATTGACTTGAAACTTGGTAGAAATATTCCTTGACATTTCAGGTATCCGATAAGTGTGAAAAATGGGAAATTTCTATTGCATAAGAGCTGTACGTGCGTATATGTGCGAGCGCGTACGCGTCCGTCCAATTTTTTCAATTTTTCAAAAAATGCTCCAATTGGTCTGAAACGTGTGCAAAAAAAAATTGAGCTCGATTTGAGCATACAAATATTTCAACGCGCGCATATACGCACGTTTTAAGAGAAAATATGAATTTTGATTAGATGAGTAGAATGCGCTTGACTTGAAATATATGTGACGTAAATTTCATTTTCATTCCATTAAAGAGATATGATTGAGAATGTGTTTTCATATAATGACGTCATAGTGACGTCATGGTCGACTAATCACTATGATTTTATTAGAAGGATCGTCTTTGGGACATGATACATGTATGGTATAATTTTGACATTGATAGGAAGAGACTTTCCGAGATTAGCGATACACAATTTTTGCGGAGAAAGAAGAAGAAAAAGAAGAAGAAGAACAAAGAATCAGTACAGATACAGAAGGTGATCCGAGAGGATACTCGGATCACCTAAAAATGTAACCCATTAAGGATATTTCATGCAACTGTCTGTATAATATTACATCCACATTGTAAACAGTGAAAGAAAAAATCTAATATGCTGTTATCAAGCAATGGCATGTTTAGAATGTAATGTTTTGTATCGAGTGTTTCATGCATTTTCAATGCAATTGGTGAATGCATTAGACTTAGAGATCAATACTTCCACATTGAATTAAACACCTCTAAGCATTATTAAACTTGACTTGTTTAGCCATCTAAAGATGGCCGCTTTTACCACTGCACAAACATACTGTCAATGTATCACTATTCCACAATTTCAGTCAATATTGAGAAAAAAAATTACAGCAATTATCAAAGTTTACCATTTTGCACATTAGCGATATTTCCCACAAAAGTAAGCTTATTTAAGACATGAGGGATGCCCTATACACCCCCAGAATATAAGGCGCGTCATTTGCTATAGATTATTTTCTTCAAACAGTTTGATCAATACAATTGTCATACACTGGGGTACGGTTTACATTATTTTGTTTGTCACCTACCAAACTTGTTGCTGTGGTGATTCTTGTACCTCCCGACGCTCCAGCGACAAAGCGCACATCGCCATTATCATCAACCATGATTACTGGAGTCATGGAAGACATAGGGCGCTTTCCAGGCACTATGAAATTTGTCTCGGAAGGTGGTACACCATAGTTATTGGGTTCTCCTGGCTTCGAGAAATCATCCATTTCATTGTTGAAGATAATACCCGTTACATTCCCTCGGACTTTTGATCCAAAACTAGAAAAGAAAGGTGCAGAGAAATATGAACATATCTTTTTTAGGTAATTTGATGTAATACATATATTACAGATGCTTAAAGGTTATCTGTTACCACGCAATGGAAGTGTATTCCTCAGGTTGTCAAAAGCTATTAGGATGCATACACTAATGTACTTGAGTTGAATCATCCAGATTTGGATTCAGCACCCTAGAAATATATGGTAAAACCATCAATGTATTTTCAATTTCATCACCATTCACACAGAAATATTAATCGTGGAATTTCCATTTTTGGTGGCCATTTTGGATATCTCAAAACTCTCTGGGATGCAAGAGTAGACTCACCCAGATTTTGATTTAGTCCCTTCGAAATAGGGTAAAACCATCAATTTATTTTTAATTTCTTCACCATTCACACATAAATATTTGAAGTGGAATTTCCATTTTCAGTGACCATTTTGGATATCTCAAAATTCTTTGGGATGCAAGACAAGGTTCAGCCCCCGGCACCGAGACTACCGGGTGTTAAAATGTGGGAATGAAAAACTCACTCTAGAGGTGTTTAAAGGTGAGAGAGGTAACTCACTAGGTGTTAAAGGTGAGAGAGGCAAACTCACTACGTATTAAAAAGGTTGGAGAGGTAAACTCACTTGGTGTTAAAAGGAGAGAGGTAAACTCACTAGGTGTTAAAAAGATTGGAGAGGTAAACTCACTAGGTGTTAAAAGGAGAGAGGTAAACTCACTAGGTGTTTAAAGGAGAGAGGTAAACTCACTGGGTGTTAAAAGGTAGAAGAGGTAAACTCACTAGGTGTTTAAAGGTGGGAGAGGTAAACTCACTGGGTGTTAAATGTGAGAGAGGTAAACTCACCAAGTATTAAAAAGGTAGGAGAGGTAAACGCACTAGGTGTTGAAAGGAGAGCGAGGCAAACTTACTAGGTGTTAAAAGGTAGGAGAGGTACACTCACTAGGTGTTAAAAGTCAGGAGAGGTAAACTCACAACGTGTTTAAAAGGTAGAAGTAAACCCACTTGGTGTTAAAAGATGGGAGAGGCAAACTGACTATGTGTGAAAAGGTAGGAGAAGTAAACTCACTAAGTGTTAAAAGGTGGGAGAACTAAACTCACTAGGTGCCAAAGGTGAGAGAGGTAAACTCACTAGGTATTACAAGGGTAGGAGAGGTAAACTCACTAGGTGTTAAAAGGAAGAAGAGGTAAACTCACTAGGTGTTAAAAGGAAGAAGAGGTAAACTCACTAGGTGTTAAAAGGTAGGAGAAGTAAACTTACTTGGTGTTAAATGGTGAGAGAGGTATACTCACTATTAAGTGTTAAAAAGGTGGGAGATGTAAACTCACTAGCTGTTAAAAGGTACGAGAAGTAAACTCACTAGGTGTTAGGAGAAGTAAACTCACTTGGTGTTAAAAGGTGGGAGAGGTAAACTCACTATGTGTGAAAAGTTTGGAGAAGTAAACTCACTAAGTGTTAAAGGTGAGAGAGGTAAACTCATTAGGTATTAAAAAGGTAGGAGAAGTAAACTCACTAGGTGTTAAAAGGAGGGAGAGATAAACCTACTATGTGTTAAAAGGTAGGAGAAGTAAACTCACTAGGTGTTAAAAGGTGAGAGAGGTAAACTCACTATGTGTTAAAAAGGTGGGAGAGGTAAACTCACTAGGTGTGAAAAGACAGGAGTGGTAAACTCACTAGGTGTTAAAAGTTAGGAGAAGTAAACTCACTAGGTGCTGAAAGGTGGGGGAAGTAAACTCACTACTAAAGTGTTAAAAAGGTAGGAAAGGTAAACTCACTAGGTGTGAAAAGACAGGAGTGGTAAACTCACTAGGTGTTAAAAGTTAGGAGAAGTAAACTCACTAGGTGCTGAAAAGTGGGGGAAGTAAACTCACTACTAAAGTGTTAAAAAGGTAGGAAAGGTAAACTCACTAGGTGTGAAAAGACAGGAGTGGTAAACTCACTAGGTGCTGAAAGGTGGGAGAAGTAAACTCACTACTAAAGTGTTAAAAGGTGGGAGAGGTTAACTCACTAGGTGTGAAAAGGCAGAAGAGGTAAACTTACTAGGTGTTAAAAGGTAGGAGATGTACACTCACTAGGTTCTAAAAGGAATAGGAGAGGTAAACTCACTAGGTGTTAAAGGGTAGGAGAGGTAAACTCACTAGGTGTTAAAGGGTAGGAGAGGTAAACTCACTAGGTGTTAAAAGGGAGGGAGAGGTAAACTTACTATGTGTTTAAAAGGTAGGAGAAGTAAACCCACTAGGTGTTAAAAGATGGGAGAGTTAACTGACTATGTGTGAAAAGGTAGGAGAAGTATACTCACTAAGTGTTAAAAGATGGGAGAGCTAAACTCACTAGGTGTTAACCCGTTGAGGACGGTTTGATTTTGCTACAACATGCATTTCCCATAGACACCTGCCCGAGTATACTCGGGACTCGTCCTCAACGGGTTAAAAGGTAGGAGAGGTACACTCACTAGGTGTTAAAAGTCAGGAGAGGTAAACTCACTATGTGTTTATGGTACTTGTGACTGAGGCGGCATTGCCTTCCTGGTCTACAATGGAAATGTGCGCTGTTCCCCCATCGTTGACAATCTCGAACTCAGGGTCATAGTATGTGTAGTTGTATGTCCTGTCATCGTTGATTCTAGCTCTCAGACCATCTGCATATGTCTGAGATGTCATATTTGCCACCAACTACAGATTCAATAGCACAAAAAATAAAATCAAATAAGTTGCATGATTTGTTGAGAATGAAATAGAAAGTATATTGTACATCTGGAAATGGTTATCTCTATTCGATGCATGCTAATCTGTTGCTACTTTGGATTTACAGATCAAAATACAGAGATACAGGAAGTTTGTGAAAGAGGTGCTTCTATTGGCATAGAACACACAAGAATGATTCACTATCACTCCCATCCAACATAATATTTGACACATGGGATGTTTCCACATTAGCACAGCTCTAGAAGTCAGTTACAATGAGGTTTATCTTGGTACAGATGTAAGAACAATATTGGCATATTAGTAGAGTAGCATTAAGGAATACGATTTATCAGTCACCACACGAAGTGAGATAAAATGGAAAGGATTTACCAATCTAGGGCCGCAAGATCTGCTGGCCCTCGTCTGGCAGAGTAGACTGAGCACTGCAGTGAACGTGTATCTATAGCGCTAGCGAAGAAAACATTTTACTTGAAGGTTTGCCTGTTGCGACACGGATTGTCGCCCCTACACGGATTGTCGCCTCCTGCTCGGGGCGACAATCCGTGACGGGCGCTGGCGGCACGGATTGTCGCCCCCTACACAGATTGTCGCCTGGCGACAATCCGTGACGCTTGTGCAGTTCCCAGTTTTTGACCTCGAAGGCGACAATCCGTGTCGGCAAAAAAATTGTTGCGACACGGATTGTCGCCCCGTCACAGATTGTCGCCCCGGGCTCTGGGTGGTTCCTCCGGTGTTAAGCTTTGGTGGGATGGGTATGACTGTAAGTTATGCGTATGCGTATGTGTGTGTGTGTGTGTGTGTGTGTGCGTGTGTGTGTGTGTGTGTGTATTGTGAGCTGCATGATATGTGATGTGTATGATTTGTTGTGTGTGTGTGTGTCTGTGTGTGTGTGTGTGTGTGTGTGTGGGTGTATGTGTGGGTGTGTGTGTGTATTGTGAGCTGCATGATATGTGATGTGTATGATTTGTTGTGTGTGTGTGTGTGTGTGTGTGTGTGTATGTGTGTGTGTGTTTGGAGTATAATAATACAATATGGAAACTGTGCATGTGTGGTGGTCATAGTGGTAGTGGTTTGTTTGTCTGTGTGTACACGTGTGCCTGTATGCTTACGTGTGTATGTGGAATATAGCGGCGATACTGTGGCAAACGCCTTCAGAGTGTATGAGCACGTGTTTAAAAAATTCACACCAGCATTGATCTAAAAATAGTATGGGTGTGTGAACCAATATCAGCGGTGAGGCAGGCTAGGCGAGAGAGAGAGACCGAGAGAAAATACATACGAGGGAGGTACCCTCCCCAAATGTTATTTGTCTTTGTTCATTTTTCACTGCAGTCATTTTCTTCCATCAGTCTTATAAACTAGAACGTCCATACCACTATTCTTTGTCCCAGATAGGTTTGGCATGCTTTATGCATGAGCGAATAATTTCCACACGCCGTAAAAAATTTGTCAATCGTTAGTCGATTTTAGCACAAACGAACTGCCATTGCACACCGCTAATACATACGTAATACAAACAAACACCAACACTCAAACAAATCCTCATAATGCAAATAAACCAACTCAACACTTTTTTCCTTCATTGATTTCATTCAAATCATTCATAAATCGACTCATTCTGGGTGTAACATGAAAAAAAAAAGTTACAAATGGCAATTCGAAACAGAAACAAATCCATTTGTCAATTTATACCACAAATAATCTCACTTCAACATAGATAACTCGATTATAGACCAACCCTACTAACAATTTCTTCTCGAGAAAGTTTTGACATGTAGGGCCCTACCAAACCTATATTCCTTGAATACATTGGTTTGGATCATGTAACACCTTCTTACTTACAAGGGCATATACATAAAAAAAAACACACAAATACATTACACGAATCTAGAATGAAATCAGTCATAAAAAACCCGACCACCCCCTCCCCTCCCCATCCGAAACAAATCTAGGGCCTACATCTATCCTAAATATTAAATCCTACCAACATCTGTCATACCATTTATAACTATCCTTCTTCAAATCCAATCCCCAACCCACCAACCCCTGATTAAACAAAACCTAAATCATCCCACACCCACATTCACCAACCCAAATACATACACACACACACACACACACACACACGAAGGTTCCGTTATTCCGAAGTTTCGTTTTTTTCCGAGGCTTCATTTTAATATCCGAAACACACAATTCCCTATACCTAGAGGTTCGTTGATCCAAAAATTAAATTCGGAATAACGAACCTTCGGAATAATGAGCCTTCGGACGAATGAGCCTTCGGACGAATGAGCCTTCAGAGTAACAAACTTTTGCAATAACGAAATGTAACCCCCTTCCCACATACCGACGCACACCCGAACCGACACCACATTCCTTCCTAATGAAACGATTTCCAAATGTTGATAAATATTAAAGACATAATGGACCGTATGCAGAAAAGCAGCATCTGCCCGCACGCAAGCTCCACTCCGAATTCATAATTATACAAATCTGCCAAACAAACTCATCAAATTCAAAGCTGCTGATAAAATCAATATCAACGTTTATGCCAGCAACAGCTTACTAGTTATCCCTCCCCACGCGCAGCTAAAACACACATACGCATAAAACTGACATAATAAACACATTCTTCCATCACACACACACACACGCACAAACGAACACTAAATTATCATGTGCACGCGCACATACACACTTCCTTGAAACCTCACCATGACTTTTTACATGGCATGTTTGCATGGATGTAGCCATGTAAGTTATGTGTTAGTATTTCAATGATTATGTCCAGAACGATATTACCCAGCAAAATGTGCTTCGAGGGCGGGCGACAATCCGTGCCGCCAACGCCCGTCACGGATTGTCGCCCCGAGCAGGAGGCGACAATCCGTGTCGCAACATTCGCCATTGTTCCGCTTCGCTGGAGCGGAGACTGCGCTATGATTGGCCAATGCGGAAGTTAGTATTCAGTCAGTCATAGACTTTCCCACCCAAGGGTTTGGCTAGATACTGTTCTAGATCACGTGTTCGAGGCCATGGCAGTAATGAGGTAGAGGGTGATGCTGACACAGAAGGAAACAGCACGTGAACAAAACGGAGTCGACAATCGATGCGGCATGGTGACACTGTATTCAGGCTGAGAGGGCTGCCTTTCCGTATGGCCGCAGATGACAGGTAGGGAATTTCTGGCAGGAACGTCAATGATTGGCTAAATTGTACTACATCAACCAATGATAGCACAGTCTTTGTTCCAGCAAAGCAGAACAATGGCGTACCTCTGAGTACGATGTTTTTTTCTCTAGCACTTACAAATACACGTTCACTGCAGCACTCAATCTACTTTGCCAGAGGAAGTGTTCTGTTTTACTTCGCTTTGTGTGAGAAGTGATTAACCTTATTCCTTCACCAACTACCACGATGATGAACATCTTCTGTACTAGTATAGTAGCATGTTTGGATTTGATGATCAAAACCTGATGTCTCTAAGTAAACGCAAAATCCAAACGCACAATTGTTAGCACAGTGCAAAGATCAAGTGGAGATATCTATTCCCTGCCAATAACCTTGGTATGAATTCAAACAGTATAAAACTACCGTTATCTCTATTCCCTTTAAGAGTGTTGTTCAATTTGAAGTGTGTTGACATAGATTATGGTTCCAGAGAGTGAAAACTTGTGTGATGGTAAAGTTAGATACCTTAGTTACGAAGTTATAACTGACTTATTCTACTCATACACCACACTTCAATGAAGAGGAGTACATTTATTTACTCAAGACATATTTCAAGTAATCAGCTTTCCTTGTTGAGATTACATTCTCAAAATGTTATCACTATAAAACATTGAATATGATAGCCTTACCTTTGCCAAACAAAATTGACATTTCTCCCTTCTATACAAATGTTTCTGTGCTATTCCCCACACTCAAACATTTTTCCTTTCTAGCATAAGTTTTGGAAAGCCTATGTTCACCTTCTTCATCAATAATTATGTCAATTATTAGTATTCCTCTTTTCAAAAGTCCACATACATTTTGCACACAATAGTCGGCTTTCAGACATAATCTGAAAGATTACGAAATGAAGACTGCTTGATACTGAGAAAAAATTCACATACACGGTACTCCATTACCAGCAAGCAATTTGGTAAACAAGAAACAGAAATATCATCTCATTGGAATGTGCAAAAAAGGTAACATGATTATTGACATAAAAAAAGTACTAGTACTTGATAACAGTCCATGGGCCAAGACCAGATTTTTACGATATTGGTACCACTTAAAGGGACAAATTCTGCTTATGCATTTTGAAATGGTATGTATCTGTAGATGATATTTTGCTATGATAGCAATTCCAGAGAAGTAGCTTAGTCTCAGTATCAGTCGTTAACCCTCATAACCCCAAATACCTGTTTTAAGCTCCGTAAACCATTGAGGGCACAATCCGCTCCCTCTATAATTTCAATTTTTTTTTTTAATCGATTGCTCTGAAATGTGGCACAAATGTAAAACAAGACATACCTTACAAAATGGCACCATCAAAACTTTTCTTGGAAACCACAAAGAGGGAGCAACACGTCAAAATACAAAGAAAATAAAGAGAATCCCATGAAATAATATTCAATTATTAACAAATTTCAAGACATAAGTCGGGCAGTTAAGGCAAAAATGCAACTAGTTTTTGATGTTGATTTCTATGTAGACATATCAAGACACATTTGAACTTTATTTTGACCTTTTCAGAGCATTAATTTACAGGTCCAAATCTTAGGAAAATGGTGTTTACCACAGAAAAAAAAAATCAAGACAAAACGTAAGCGGGCGCTGTAGCTATTTCAAAAATAATTGAATACTTCCTTTAAAAATATATATTTTAAAGTATGAATAATCTGAATACATCATAATGAGGAAGTTTCAACTCTGTAAGCGCATCTTAAAAACAGGCTGTTCAAAATGATTTTTTTCCTTTTTTTTGTTTACTCAAATAGTATATCAACTTGAAAACAAAAACAATTGCAGATGTCATGTAAAGAACACTCAAACAAAGTCTGCAGATTTCTTCAGTCACACATAAGATAATAGATAACAAGAAACTAAAACTGGGTTAAAATTTGAAACCGAACTTGCTTATGTTTAGGCTGTTGTCATGGTAACCAAAATACTTTAACACAAATTAAACATATCATCTTTACAACATATAATTTATGCGTAATAAGTTTTAGGAAACGACATCAAATTTGAAGGTGATCAGACAAGATATCAAGAAACTTAAGGTGAAGAAAATTTAATTTTCATTATCAGCAGAGCACTTCCCTCTCCAAATATTTGCTATTTTGGGGATGAGAACAATTCATCCACTGTCATATAATCAAATGCGAGGGCATCCCCATTCACACATGAGAGCGATTGTATTCTTAGAGTTGTTATTCAACGATGCGATCAACATTTTGTGAAATATTTAGGGGAAAAGAGTTAAAAAACGGCATTCAAGGACAATATCAAAGGCAAAACTGTATCTGTCACCTTTAAAAAAAACATCATGATTACTATAATATTCGTAATCAAATAACTCTGTACTTCTCCAACTAAGCAGAGCCACTATCATCACCAAAATTTCAATATCAGTGACCTATATAAGGCACCTCAACAAACAACCCCAAGTACCAACTCGCCAATAGCGAGATATCTACATATTCAGCAAAGAGCGCAACGAGAGATAGCAAGACATCCTTCTGAATGCTAATAATTCTGTAAAACGGGTGAGTTAATGTTACTAAAATATACGAAACACTTTATAGAGCAAATTTAATTCGACGCGTAATGGAAAAGGATGAAGTGACATGAAATAGGATAGATAGTGCCATGATAATCATACCAAAAGATATACGAAAAACGAACATTAATATTAATTAAAAAAAAATAATGAGCAGACACTGAATAGGCACGCAGATGTATATCATGGGCGTTAATCCAAACCAGAGAGTTTTGGGGCAGCTTTATTCTTCTGTTTTGTTTTTGTTGGTCACCGCCATGTAACTTTAGAAAGTCACTAAGCCTCGGTCTAGCTGGGGAGTAGCAAATGTCTGCAAATGCAGATAGAGCTATGTCGACGGAGCAAATTAGTGTTTGTTGCAGAGTATTTGTCAGAATTTTCAGAGCAGTTGCATTTTGGTGGAGTTTCATAAGTCTCGAACAAGGAAGTTATTATAACGATCCCCTCTGACACAAGGTATAAAGAATAAAATCCAAGTAGGCCCTAGATACCGAGGAACAAAATTAGAATTGCTAAATCGACATTACTTTTCTCCTATAGCCATGCGTCATGCTAGGATAACCAATTTGCGAGAAGCACAATTAACAACCCCCCCCCCCCAAAAAAAAAAGAAAGAAAGAAAAGAAGACGAAGAATTTCTTTCATTGTTGAATGACTTTCTCAATATCTGATAAATCATTTGAAAATGTGATGTCCAAGTACAAAAACCAAAGTCTGGGTTTGGGGTAAAGGTTTTGGAATGTGAATGGGCAAAACCCTCCAATTCCCTATCTGCATACAACCCTTGGGGTACGACTGCTGTTATGTGCTAGCATCAAGATCTGCAAAGACCTTATTTTAATGTATGTTTGATGCTGTAATCTATATGTAATCTTGTCATTTTGAACTGCCATCTTTGTTGTGATTACTCCAGAATTCCAACTTTCACTGTTCTTACAAACAGGAAAACTCATCATCACTTATCTTATCATAATCATATGTAAGCCTTTATTAGGCTATATTGATAGTCACTTAGCCAGATGTAACCCTTGAATTGGCTGTAAAACTGTATGAAAACAATTGTTATTTTTTGTTCAACATAAGATATGAAAAGATGCACAGTGGAATGTAGCAATTTATCGTAAAAATCAATTTCCATGGGTGTTTTACAGAGAACATGAATAGCAATAAATAGTAAGAAAATATCGTTGTGCAGTAACGTCCCATTCCATACACTTTTTCCTACATAAAGAGAGGTACATAGAGGGATAGAGCCTCGACTGCCTTGAACGTAGACTATCACTCCACAGAGATACACCGCGTTCAAAACAGTGAGATCCGTAGAGACCATGCTTTATTGGTTTGCGTATAGTCTCGATTCAGACGCACAGGCTGATTATTAAAGCCCAGAATGCATTGATTAAAGACTACATTTTTCATGACTAAGCTACTCATTTGGAATTGCTATCATAGTTTGATACACTTATATATGTGACCCGCTACAACAAAATGATCCTAAAGTCGGGCGAGGTCGATTATTTGAAAATTGCATGACTCAATTCCCTAATCTTTCTGCTTTAAATTGATATATAACACGTCTCATAAAAATAATCGGCTGCGGAGATATCGATGTTTAAAAGAGAGCATGTCAAGACGTCTGGGAAATCACTGTTTCGAGAAAAGCGCCCTAAAAGTTCCCCTTGCGACGCAATCACAATCAAGAGACACGCAAGTCAGTATTCACCTCCAGACAATAGAAGTTAAGCCCTAGCAACCCCCGAAATGCTCATTCAAACACAGCGTCGGCGGTTTCCTCACCGACCAATCAGTGACCAGGATGTCAGGAGAAGCAGCTAGGCATAGCGCAACCCGCCCGCACACACCAGTCGACTGGGCAGTGTGCGAGCTTCACGCTTCGGTTAGCGGCAAGCAGCAAACTGACCAATGAGATCACTCTGGTCGTTGTTAGGGGCGGAGCCTATGTGTGGCGCTCAATCCAAATGTTCGAACCAGTTTCTGCTTCGTTGAAACGCCAAAAAAAAACATGGCCCAGAAAAACGCTATTTTTTGGTCTTTCCTTTCATCATTTTGCTTCAAAATTTCGACAGATGATAGAAGACATGTCAACCTCTAATAATATGTCAAATTCAGAAAATCGTAAGTTTTGACCAATTTTGATGCTCTAACTTCAAACTCGATTTTCACGGCTTCGACCGTGCGCGACTTTAGGACCATTTTGTTGTAGCGGGTCACATATGTCTAAGAAACAAAATGGCACCACAAAGGTTTTGTCCCTTTTGGTGGTACCAATATCTGACCTGGCCCATGGACTATAAGGGTCAATACACCAGTGTTTGGAAGCCAAAAGGGAACCAATTAATTTGACTTGGTATGATACATATATTGACATCTATTTTGTTTTATTTAATAGGGAAAAGTGATGTTGGTGCTTATTTACAAACATTTCACAGCAAATTTCTATTTGACTACAAAAGTGATATTCATTATCTGTCAAGGAATTTCTAAATGAAAATGCCTTAAACCTCCCAGTATAACATTTCACGCTTAGAAACATCAGTATTAAGTGTTATATAAGTGTTATTCATTATCATTATCATTCACAGATCTCAAGATTCCTATCATTATGTCTCCTCACACATGAGTGATAAACAAACAGCAGTCTGGTCCTTAAGTTCACCTCTCTTTCTACAGTCACACAGACGGATGATCATCAAACAGTGATCAAGCATACATCTGTTCTCACTACTTAACACACAACCTGAGCCTGATTAATCACCTCTCTACAACCATATGGTTGATATTCAAAAGATGAATTGCTAACTACAAACACTACAAGCAGCTTTTAGCTCTGACATCTAGGAGTCAGTATAACTTGAGTTTGTGATCTTACCACACTCAGCTACACCTAATTCCTCTACCAGTTAGTACTTCATTCAATGGTGTCAAGAGTACATTACCTCTGTGACATTGACAAAACTTTCGTCTCCAAGGGCGCTTCTCTTGGCATAGGCAAACTTAAAGGCCTCGATGATGCGGTGGTACGTGAGAACTTTGTCACTGTCGGATCTAATACTGGCAGCAGTAAAATCATACCCTGTAAAACGGACACAGAAGTCGCAATCAATTGGAAATATATTACAAAGGGATAACACAGTGAGAATGATAGCAAATAATACTGACTGGAATCATATGGCCAGAATAAACTTTAAGTATAGATTGAGTGGATTGCTATTACTCCGCCTACACTTGTTCTGAATTTAATACTAACATTTGGACTACTAGTACAGGTCTGCCAACATTCCCACATCCAAATCAGGGAGATTCCACACAGCAATGAGGGATATATCTGTGTGTTACATGCATTCAAATGGGCAAAAATAATCCCCAAATCAGGGAGATTTTAATATTCTCTTATTCAGACATGAACAGATTTGACATTTACATGGAGACTCCTGCAGAATCAGGGAGACTTGGCAGCTCTGCTAGTACTAAATATCGGTCCTCACACTAAGTGACCTGCTATGGATTATTAAGATGTTTTAAATGAAAGCAGAAAAATAAATAGAGACTCACCAATGAAAGATGGACATTTAAAACAAGATAATAGCATATGGCATTGGCTATATTGTTCAACAAAGAAATCAAGATATTAATAGTGGAAACAGCCATTTAAAGATAAAGATGGACACAACCATTTAAATAGCTATGAAGCAATCTATTTCTTTCTGTTTCTTCTCAGGCACACTTCTCTTACCTTCAAGGATGTTGAGTATTAAGGCATAGACAGCTCCACTGCATGGTGGCCTGCCAGAGTACACAGTCATATCATTGATTCGGAAGCTCAGTGGTGTTCTCTTTTCTACACTGTAAACCGCCAGATCTTCAACTGTGATTATACCATCTGACCAGAAACAACAAACATACTCTTTGCAGTAACATCTTATTTTTCTGTGCCTTATATCTACAGTTTGTTTGTTTCAGAAATTCATCATGCACAAATACATTTTGGATTATTCTTTTATTAACCAAAACTAATAATACTGTACAAATATACAATATGTTGATATTTGAAGCATCAGACTAATTTTTGGAAACACCAGCGAGAATATTACGTAAAACTTTATTATTTGCTTTATATGAGACTCAAATCACAAGACAGGTAAAAGTACACACAAAAGGCAAGACATACATCATCCGGAATTGAGTACATTTCTTTTTCCAATCCCATCACTGTCGCGTCATTTTTAAATAAAATAATTGTACTAAAAATAAATTTTCCAAAAAGTTCCAATTATTATATGAACTGTTAGTTTTTATGTTTTATGTTCAATTTCTCATACAATGAAGAAAACATAGGACTTCCATTATAACAAAGTCCTTGGGACTGGTACTTTTCTTTCGTGGAATCCCATTTTCTTTGCTCATTTTTCCACTAATAAAGAAATTTCATTACAAACAATAAAAAAACATAGAGCAGGTAACGCTTGGGTCAGAATTTTTACTTCATTGTAACCGGAATTTTGTCATATGTTTGTTACAACGGGAGTGCACTGTATGTGAGTTATTGTACATTAAAACTTTTATTACTTACTATTTGAATGATTATATACATTGTAGTTCAGTGGCCATTTCTGGTGACACAATCACATTATAGAAATTGTTATTAGGTTTAAGATGAAAGATGTGGCAAGATAATGAGATATCAACAAGCACATTTCATGACAGAACCAGAAAAAACAAAACATGTTTGTTTGAAGTATGTCCACTTCACCTAAAGATGCATATTTCCACAAAACAGTTTGGATTATGACTACAGAATGCTACCCAATCAGAGTCAAGGGGAGTTCCCATCAACCGCAGTAACTCACCTCTATTCTGAACCTCGGCTGCAATGCTTTCAGCTATCGACCCATTGTAGAATTCACTCGCTCCGTTAACCGCAATCTGGCGAAGTGTGTTGGCTAACTTCCTTCGGTACATAGTATCTCCTGCTGTAAGAAGTCTTCCATTGCTATCAGTGAAGATCTCTCTGCCATAGATAAACAAAGCATGCCAAATGGTGAGACTGCACCATGACACAGCACTGAGGTCTACTAACCCTTTACTGACTCAACCCATTGAGGACGGACTGATTTTGCTATAACATGCATTTCTCATAGACACCTGCCCGAGTATACTCTGTACTCGTCCTCAACATAATGAGCCTTCTAGAATAAAAATGAATTGATATGCAGCATCATCACGTGGTGAATCTTACTGCCAACCTGATTTTAACCCTAACTAGGCCGGGCTATTTAGGTAGTTGGGGGGGGGCTCCCAGGCCCCCCCTCCAGATCTCGGCCATCGCGACGAAAATTGGCACACACAAATGTAATAAGAAAATTGTGATATCAGAAAAAATTCTTAAGTATTTTATTCTTTTTTAAATTTTTTATGTATTTCCTTGTTTTTTCGACTTCATGTTTTTCATTATTTTTTCGATGAAATTTGTCCGCGACATCGCTCCGAACAAGAAAATATGTTATTCATTGATTTCAATCAATAAAACACCAAAATAATCATGCTTTTATGAAATTTGCCTGTAAGCACAGTTTGCATTGAAATTGTACACAAATTCAAGTTTTTGAGCAATTTTTGGTCTGACATGCATGTACATATTTATGCGTAACTTCGGAACCGCGCACCCGGGCGTCGCAAATTTGGTGTCAAAAGATGCGGGAGACTCAAAAGAAAAAAGTCATGAAACGTCGCTGCGATAGCTTTTTGCGATTGCGATACATCGCACGGCGGAACGTCGGGGGGGGGGGGGCCTCGGAGGCCCACCCCCCGGCCTAGTTAGGGTTAAATCACAGATTTTTACCATTATAATTAAGGTAGCTTTGCAGAAGAAATAAACCACAGCAACTGATGATTCTCTTTATTAACCTTAATCATCAAAGTATGCTGTGTTCAGCAGATAACATGGCCTTACATACTAGCAGTCTAGTTCAATATATTTAACAATTATTTGAGAAGAAAAATTTACGTACTGCAATGATATAATTGGCTTTCAGATTTATTTCTGGTATGTAAATTACATCAATCATCACCAGTAGCAGTCATCATGGCTGTCTTTAGAAGGTGTTTAGATGAGTCTTATTTTACCATTTATATGAAGTGTTTTATTTGTCATGTTTAGCAATTATGATTATGAATCCTATGTCAGCAACACTCTATTCCCAGACACTCACAATATGATATTAAGATAAAATACCTGAGACTCTCATCTGCCAGTATTCTCTCTGACTGTGAGTTGATGGCATTTCCAAGAGCAGTGCTAATAATCAGACCATTCTCTGCTAGCTGGATGGATGGTTCAAACAGCCGTCTCCATGGCAACCTGCCAAACATTTGGTGGGCTTCCCAGTAGCCATTGATCTCTCCAGGCACCCCAATAGCCAGGCCACCTGGGCAGGGCACAAAAAAGACCAAAAAAAAAAATAATAATTAGAATAATAAATCTGAATAGGACATGAGAAAGATACCGATGTGGGTGAAGTTCCATTCATAGGATCAATGGAATAGTACAAGCACTCACAAACACATACAACACATACTAATAGGTTTCACATAGGAAGAGACTTTTCTCCCTTGGGCTGGGACTGGGCTCATGGTTAGAACACATCAATATTGAGCTGGTGGACATAGTGTCACAAACAAAGTCATATACACCCAAATTAATTGACTCCAACAATGCACTTCATTACAGGGATGCAGGGAACTGGTAAGATGCACACATCATAACCCTTACTGTAAATCACGATTTATTCGCAGCATGAAATTTTCGCCAATTGGAGCCGACGGCCTTCTTGGCAGTATGAAATTTTCGCGAATTGTCACTGGCATTCAATGCATATAGAGTAGGTAAGAATTTTCATGTGCATTTTAATTTCACGAATCTTGGCTCTAGCAAAATTCGTGAAATTAAAATGCATGAGAACATTTCTCGTTTTACAGTAACTGCAGAATGTCAGGGGATGTGTGCTGAGGGAATGAATCTCATAGCTGAAGATAACAACATTGGGCCAGTGTAGCTGATCAACACGAATTCTGGGTGAGATCCTCATATTTTGTCTCATCGGTTGACTAGTATATCTCTGTGAAATTGAAAACATATTTTTGAAAAACCACACAAATGATAAGCATTCAGTGAATAATTTGATTTCTCTGAACAGAGAATCTAAATACTAAAGGTTGACTTCCCTCAAGGCTAGAAGTGAAGCCAAGGTGAAGGAGGTCTCAAATATTGAGAATGCGTTGCACTTTGGAGCCATTCAACCTAAAAATGATTTATAAGAGTGGGACAGTGTGGGTATAGTATGTGAGAATGTTAGTAGCATCACAATAAATACCTCAAAAGAAAAACAGAAGAAGATATGGGGGGGGGGTCATCTGATACTCATAGTATCCTTTAGAGATCTAATTAATCAGACAATCAAAATTATTACATGAAGAGCCTGAACAACAAAATATCACACTACTACTGCCAGTGTAGTGTGAAGCCCTGTTTTTGTTTTTATGTTGTTGGCGTTGTTATTGGTAATGCAATGTAATGATGTGAAGTCCAACTATAGTGCCACAAATGTTAGAGACCAAAAGTCCAAAGGTATCAAACATCTCATAAAAATATGTTTGCTAAAATTTTATCACTATGAATATTAGTGGCAATATTTGTTTTTTATCAGGGGATGTTTCATAAAGCTGTTTGTAAAGTTACGAACCACTTACGAGCAACTGGTGATCAGTTCTGATGTGCTATACTTATCAGAGTTTCCATAATTCAGCACAAGAACTGATCACCAGTCACTTGTAAGTCGTTCATAACTTTACTAACAGCTTTATAAACACCCCCTGGTAATTCATGATGAAAATTCGACCTGCAAGCTTGATGTACTCTAACCTTTGAATCTCACTTTAATCTTCTGCTCCATCAAGAAATATTGCTTTCTCATCACTACTACTTTATTGACTCCACAAACAGGTTATATCATTCTGTCTTGTAAGCAAGATATGACAGACTTTGTTTTCTGCTAGACCTTCTAAATATCGTGAAACAGGGTGAGGAAAAATGATGAACCACTACATAATGGTAGTAGAGATGTGGGAAATAATCTCGGCACTCTTTGCATGAGTTCCTTTTTGGCTTTCTTGTGTGTGTGCATGTTTGTTTGTGTGTGTTTCTTTTCTTTCATGACATGTCTAAATGATTTACAATCGGCCTTACATTAGAGTCTGTGAATATGATCTCTGAATATGTTTGTAACACTATTCTCACAAATAGTTGTCCATATTGACCTGTCATGCCATCATACTTTGTGGCAAAGCTCACATATCATTCTTACTCAAAACAGACCTTAGGCTTGAAAAGAAAATCAGATAACAAACAAATTATCAAGGTATAATTCCCCTTCCTCATTAACTTTATAATTTTTTTTCATATGTCATACAATATGGCTGTTTAATTTTGATGAAATGATAATGCAATATCAAAGTTTTCAGTTGAAATAAGATTGCATATGAGGAATATTCTGTTTCAAGGGGAAAAATGAAGTAAAAATTTTTGATTCAAACAGCAAGAATTAGACTCGTGTAAAAATTACAGATTGTTTTCTTTTCTGATTCAAATCACAGAGGCTCCTTTCAACGGACTAAGGTAGAATTAAAACGAACAAACAAACAAACTCCCTACCTACTGTTGAGGCGTCTTCTGATTTGTTGACATACATATCTTTGTGAGCTGCAAGCGGCGCCTTCTCACGGGAATCCCAAAAGTGTGCAGTCCCCTCCTGCTTATCATAGTAGAGAGTGAAGCTTCCTCCACCGATGCCGGTACTATGAGCATTGTACAGTCCCACACATAGCAAACCAGCGATGGCTGCATCTATTGCACCACCTCCATCAGTAAGAACATCTCTGTTATAATGATAGACAGGAGAAAATATGGACAGTTGTTGGACAGGGATGATAACACATAATTTGTCAAAGAGCTACAATGTATCAACTGTTGTCAATGCCCATCACTGACCACAAAACCCTTAAATAAAATGCAGATTGTATATGGACAGTTTGTGTTTCTTTTAAATCTTCAGCAAGTTTTTGAATATTTACTCATCAACTGGTTCACCAAAGTTTGAAGGGGAATTCATTAGTATGCCGACTTGGATGACTTGACTGTGCTAAAGCCTGGCCCAAGAAGAGAAACTATTTTTCAGTCATCAATGTACTACTAAGAGGATGAGGTGATAGAATGAGTCTCAGATCTTGGTGTTTTTTTCCCTGTCTTGTTGCTGGGTGACAGGCTGAGCTGCACAATTCTGAATCACAACATCCCACTGAAATGCCAACAGTACAGCAATCTTGCTTTAGTTTTAAAACTTTCCTGCTAAAGCCTTGACTTATCAATGCTTTGGACATGGCATAATTGAATATAACACTGTTGTGTACCCCTGACATCTTATGGGATGAGTTATCAGGCATTTAATGACAGAAAAAAGACATTTCTCCTACTCTCTCTTTATATTGAATCTTGGTGGACAACTATAAAAGACCCCCCCCCCAAAAAAAAAAAAAAAATTAAAAGTATTTAAAAAACAAACAAATGAATTCTGCCAGTCTTTCGCTGTCACTGTTTTCCTCGTCGATGTAAACAGTCACTTGTGAAAGTTTGGCTGTTGATCACCTGGCCCCTCTAACCCACTATACTGTAACATAAGGCCTCTTCATTAATCAGTCACCTTCCAATCTCAGAGCAGCGAGCCGCGTCTGCTGCTACAGCTGCCCTCTGGTAGATAAAATCTCGACTGGGCTCACTCTGGCTTGATCTGCTGTAGATGATGCCAATTGCTATACCTCCCCCGATGAATGCTGCCAAGACGACAGTAATTCCCAGACCTGCAAGGATTCTGACAAGAAAAGACAAAGGAGGGACACAGATGGGATGAATGGACGATTTGTACAGTGTAGAATCTGCTATAGTCTAAGAATTGGGATTTCAGTGCATATAAAGTTCTCATCTCCGTGATGTTTCATCCAACACATCGCATTGAAAAGACATAAAACAAATGATTCTAGAACAATAAGTTTTTATTGTGATAGATTCTATAATCCTTCAATTTCTTCAATTTCATTTCATTTTCTTTCTAAAGGAGCCCTTATTAAAGTCATGAATCACAAGTCTGTGGGCAAAAGTCCTATCACTTTTTTTTTTTTTTTCTTGGTGGGGGGACATTTTCATCATTGCTATGAGTCTACTAATGTATGGATATATCCTTTAGACAAGATTACCTCTTACAAGGTGAAGCAGGCTTGGCCTCGTACGTCGTGGGTGCTGCATTATCTTTAGGTATATATGTGTGATGGAGGAATGACTCGCAGACGTTGCAGTAATGTTCACTATGGCCTTTTATTCTCCCAAGCTTTTGACTGTGCTACAAGTCTTTTTCAAGGGCTTGATGAGACATAAACATAATTTAAGCAGAAAAGCAACCAATTTGCATGCATTTGAACAGAATAAGGCAAAATAAAAATAAAATAAAAAGCCAATCAAACGGAATATAGACAGCAACATGACATTCACACCAATTTGCATACATTTAAACAGAATTTTAAGGCAAAAACAATGCAAAAGTAAGTCAAAGAAATCAAACTTTCTTTTGCATTGTTTTTGCCTTATTCTGTTTAAATGTATGCAAATTGGTGTGAATGTCATGTTGCTGTCTATATTCCGTTTGATTGGCTTTTTATTTTATTTTTATTTTTATTTTGCCTTATTCTGTTCAAAAGCATGCAAATTGGTTGCTTTTCTGCTTTTATGTTTATGTCTCATCAAGCCCTTGAAAAAGGCTGGTTACACAGTCGAAAGCTTGGGGGAATAAAAGGCCATAGTGAACATTACTGCAAAGTCTGCGAGTCATTCCTCCGTCACACACACACACACACACGCACACACACACACACACACACACACACACACATATATATATATATATAAATATAGATATATTCCCACTGAACATTTTATCTTCTCAGCTATTGTATTGTCTTTGCTCATCTGCAAAGTCACCCTTAGTCCTACAATCGGTGATGTGAGGAACATGGTCACTCCTATACTGCAAGCTAATGCCTTGAAAATCGACTCTTGAACCTGCTGTCTTGCTTTGTGTACTCTCAAACTTTGTTATGATTGCTTGATACTCCTGTAAAGGATGCAAACAAAATTATATCATGATATAATAAACGATTACAGCTGACAGGGTAAATAACGACACAATGCTGAACAGTTTGTGTTGGATTCACTTTCATACTCACTGTTTAGCTATTTATTGTTCTTGCAAGATAACAAATATTATTTTTATGTTAGGACTACGTCCAGCAAAAAAAAAAAAAAAACCTTTTTACCTGAGAAGAACACTGGGTGATTTTCAACAGACTTTTTCCTGTGTAAAAGTCAATGTAAGTATCAGACTAACCTGGGTTTACAGTTCTTACCAGAGTTTTTCTCAAGTTAATCATTTTATGAAACGGCCCAGTGGTCTGATCATTGTTTCATTGACCATGCATCACTCTTGGCAATGCAATTGCAGCACGCTGAGTATTATTTTGATCACCCCTTAATTGTGATCCAAATGTTAGGCCAGTAATTTATAAAACACAAAAGAATATACAACTATCTTTGTTCTAGATGCACATTGTACATCCCAAATTTAGATACAATCTATTAACTATATGTGATATAGTGATATAGTTAATAGATTGCATCACGCAACTTCCCAGATACTGTAAAAGTGGATATTTTTGTGCGACTAATTTTTCGCGCTTGGCAGGGAAAGAAGAGTTTCGCGTGTTTTTAATTCCGCGGAATCAAGACATCACACACAGGAACATATGGCAAGCAAAAATATTCACGTGCTTCTATTTTTGCGCTTGTTTCTGGTTGCGCGAAATGTGCGAAAATTTCCACTTTTACAGTACTGTGTCTCTGCAAAGTGATTACTATTGAACACTTTGTAACATTAAGTTGGCTGGATCATGACCAGGTGGAGTGGTGGCAAGCATTTAAACATGATGGGTTCATACAAATTGTACTTCCAAAGCTTTACCAGACCATTCTCAAAACTGTAGCCACTGTGTGATAATTAGATCTATTAAAGACGAATACCAAGGTTTCCTAATTGGTTACAAAATCAGGATTTGTGTGTATTGGTGAGTGATCTAGGAATAGAGGGTTTTTCATATATGTTCTCTTGTACATTCATTTGTCAGGCTCAATGTCTGGCACTTCTTTTTGCCCATCCAACAAAGAGCTTGACTGCTTCAATCATATCACTCCTCACCCATCAAGCCAAAGTTGGGAGTCCACTTGAGGTAGATCAGCCTAGATAAGTTCATATGACAAAGCTCTTTTGGTGTGATCTCAGAAACCAGTTTCATGGCTCTTCTTTCAATATTCTCAAGAGCTAGTATTATGTTTGTTTGCTGTTTGTTTGTTTTTTTCAGTAAGGACTCCAAGCTGCAGGGGTAGATCCAGGAATTCCATAAAGGGGGGGGGGGGGGGTGCAAATTTTTTTTTTCTGGTGCTACTTCTGGGTTTCATCTAATATTTTTTTTTCTTTTTTTTTAACAACAAATAAAGAGGGGGCACGCACCCGGTGCACCCCCTCTGGATCCACCACTGCATGATGTGACAGATACATCATTTCCAATATTCATAACACAATCTTTTTTTTTTTCTTTTTTTTTAACAACAAATAAAGAGGGGGCACGCACCCGGTGCACCCCCTCTGGATCCACCACTGCATGATGTGTGACAGATACATCATTTCCAATATTCATAACACATAGGCATGCTGCTTGTCTTGATTACCATCTGTAAGAACAAAACATTTTTTTTTTTTTTTTACTTGTTCTCGATCCAACCAGGCAATGAGACATTCTAGGCCTTGCTTTCTGCAAAGAAGTTCAGCATCACTGACAGACTTAATATGTAACATGCTTAAAAGACTTTTTGTATCATCCGCAAACAGATCTACTGCGGGTGTACAGTGAATTAAATTTTGGGACCAAGGACACTCCCCTGTACTCTGGTGAAATCTGCTTGTAACATCATCCCAGTGAGAGAAGGAAATATTGACACAAAACATGTTGCTTCCTCCCAAGAAGATGACATCAGCCAATCAAGCAATGGGTTGACAATGCTAGAAGACTCACTTACTGTAGTTGTCAGTGTGGTACCTTGTCAAAGGCCTTCATGAAATCTACACTACATCAACAGAAGCATTTTGCTTTTTTAACAAACATGCATGTTCATCTGCTTTGAGTGTGTGCAATATGTTACGTTAGTGGCCCAAAACAAAATTGTTTATAAAAATAAACAATAAATAATTTTTTTTTTTTGAAAAAAAAGGAAATAAAATTATGTTGTCATGGCTACTACCAAAACACTGATCAATTCAGTGTTTGTGATCTATATCTCAGGGCAATTTGTCAATCAGTTGCCACATTCCAACCAAATTATCTGGGTACGTGTTTCATAAAGCTGATTCTTAAAGTTACGAACAACTTACAGAGCGACTGGAACACATTCTAATGTGCTATCTGTTATAGCCTACCTATCAGAATTTCAATAATTCCCACGAACTGATCACCAGTCATTCTTCAGTCATTCGTAACTTTAAGAACAGCTTTATGAAACACTGATAACGTTATATTGAAGTGCACTGAAGACCATGTGAACACATCCCATAAATGTCATCCATCCTTTCTATCATATTTCCATCACTTTCTTAAATTCAACCTATCTTTAACTCTTTATGTGCCACGTTCACACGTCCGGCTCAGTCGACGGCGTGCCAACTTCGCATATTCTGCTCAACAAACAAAGCCGCCAAAACCGATCGATAAATCGCTAATCCCACGGTACAATCAAAGTGTTTCTCGCGCTTTTGTTCCTCTCACATACGGCTTGCATTCTATGTGGTGATTGACTATCAAGAGGTGTTCCCAACTAGATTTGCGTGTCCATTCTAAGTTTCTGTCACTATTTTATTTGCAAAAGTCGTGCCTTTACAGTAATGTAGCAACTGGTAATTCAAAAGAAAAATTGAAAATAGAATTGTTATACATTGTATATGGAAGCAAAGTTTCGCATTCCTCTTTAACTTTGCTTACTATTATGTCCAGCTTAACAGAAATTTGTAGAAGTTATACAAATTTGAAAAACAGAATTCTTTCTCAAAGCATGACTACCTTCGTGTCTCAGAATAACGTGGCACACATGGGGTTTCCACCATGGCACATAAAGAGTTAACAATCCCTTGAAAAGCTATTCTTTTCCATACAAATCATCTAATAGATTATCAAAATTTGATTCACACTCTGAATTCTTTCAACAGGTGAGCACAGTATATTTAAAGGGATGGTACAGTATCGGTGGAGATGAGAATTGTAGTTTTAACTTTTTGCGAGATACCAAGAAAACACTTAGCATACCAATTTAAGAGGAATTCAAAGTTTATTTGATGAAAATCGGGTATGGAATGACTGAAACATCCAAAAACAAAGTAAAACAAAGTGATTGTATTAGATAAAGTGTGGGTCCCACACTTTATTAGAATTGCTCTTTTTTGGATATCTCAGCAGCCATTTCAAAACCAATTTTCATCAAATAAAAGTTGAATTCCTCATAGAATTACATGCTCTTGCATATTTCATAAGAGGTTTCTCATTATCTCACCAAAAAAAAAAAAAAAATGTTAGAAACCTGAAATTAGGTCTCAACCAAAACTATAGATCCGTTTAAAAGCTTTAACTTTGTTAGTGTCAAACACATGATCGAGTTGTTTACCTTCCGTGCCATAGAGACTTGCCATCCCTATACGAGATATCGGGAGACTTTCTTGTACTACCAAATATTAGCGGCTCTGCTTCGTTATCTCCGACATCCAAACGGACATCGTCCTCCAAGTCATCGTATTTCCCCATGTCGTCTGTGTGCGTCAGTAAACATGGACTTTCTGATAAGCTCAAGGACAAGGCCTCATCATTGCTGGAAATAACCGGTTGTTCAGCTACCAGTGCGGGTACGAAAGTCGAACTATCAACACTGCCTGAAGAAGTTCTACCCGCTGAGTCTCTCTGGTTGCACTCCGCCTGAGTAAAATATCCCGAGTCATTGTTTGCTTGGACCGATTTAAACCTTTCTTCTGAACCAGTAGAGTACGTGGACTGTTTGAAGTCCGCATTGTTCACATGACTAGACTCCCGTGAGCTAACGAGGGCGAAATCACGGTTTCTCTGTGGCTGTTCTGTTCTATTTTTGAATAAAGATAATTTCAATCTGGCTGGCCACGATAATACTTTTCCCGTTGCCTTCTTCGTACCCTGTCCATGTTCTCGCAACTTGCTGTTCGTAGTAACTAGGTCTGCTTGGAATAAAACAAGGTCTTCTTCAGAGTTAGCGGCTAGGAGATTGCGGTAGTCGATGTCATCGAGCATCGGACGGGACAAAAGATTCCCACGCAAAGAGGACAACACTAGCACTATACGGGCAGGCAGAAGCCGCCACACGCCACGGGTGGGACTATCGCTAAATTTGGCAGATTCGCTGTTGTTTACATTGCAGTAAGCGTAAGGGGCGTGTCGATGCGGATAACGCAGCTAGCCCACCGAGATGCCCTCTTGCCCCTGACCATCAGGGAGGTGCTGTGACTGATGGTTACAAATGATATTTTGAGCAATAATTTCATCAGACCAACGCTTCAAATCTGATGCAACGCCTTCGTGTTTCGGGCACAAATAATTGAGAAACCGAATTTGTGATGACAAGCGGAAGTCGATCACAACACTAACATGCTCATACTGTACTGTCCATCAGTACATCACGCGCGTCACATATACACGCGCCGGGAATCTAGCTCACTGTGTATAAAATAGCCGTAAATCTGTAGTACAGTAGGCCAACAGTAACTGTTCCTTGTACGTGTACCTGCCTTTGTATCATAGTACAATGTACTGCAACAAAAAAAAAAAAAAAAAAAAAAAAAAAATCACTTGAGTAATTTTCACGCTCGAGCGGGTAAGATGAATGTTGTGTGTATTCATACAGTACTAGTAGTACATGAGTATTACTGTATTCATACAGTAGTACGCGAGTATTACATATAGGCCTATGTATGTATCAAGCAATACGCGCGGTAAGGGTTCGTTTTTTCGCTGAAGACTTGTTTTTGTTTTTGTTTTGTTTTGTTTTTTTGTTGCTTGTCAGCTGAAGAAACCCGGAAGTCCCCCCCCCCCCCCTCATGGAAACGTGGCGCCGGCGGTGGGTCCTATACATAACGTCACCGCTTTTATTTTCGCGCGAGTTTCATAGGTAAATTTCCATGCACACAGTGAAAATTTCCACTGTCGATACAGATTGATGTCTAACTTCTCTGTTATATCCCTGTATAATATGCTGTCGTTATCGATCAATATCATAGCTTAGCAGTTGGGGGAGGAGGTATATGCAGTAACCTATAGTCTGAACCTGGACACTTGAATGTAACATACATATTTCTTTATTGAATTGAATTTCTTTATTTGAATTAAATTAAATAACTTACATGATTAATATTCATCATCCTTATCGTCTCCTGATAGAAATCGGCCAGCCTAGGTAAATTGCACCATCAACATCATATTTATATAAAAAAAAAACTTATACAAAATATGGACGCCCATTATCCTTATAATTATGTTGATTTAAATCCTAATACAGAGTATTACGCACGTCTCGGTACTACTAATATTGTGATGTGGTGAGTTAGATGTACATGTTCCCTTCTGCATGGGAAAGAAGACGACGCCTTGTAAGTCAGTTGATTCAAGAATCAACCAATTCACACTAGCTGAACTTTTGAACGGATTGCCTATAATTTCCATCAAGCTTTCATTGCGTTTTACGTATCCTTCGTCCATAGGCATACACGAACTAAGTTTGGCGAAGTTTCCCCTGAAAAGTCTCTTTTTTTTTTTGCCAAATGAACGCAAAATGGTTAACAAAAAACTTATAGACATCGACACAAAAATAATGTACATTGCACCACCTAATCTAAACAGAGGGCAAGGTGAAAGCCCTGCCTATGGGTCTGTGTCATGTATAAAGAAATTTGTCACGGATTTTCCTCCTTTGACATTGTTTGATTAAAAGTAAATGTCGCCACACTTAGTCGATCAGGCCAGAAGGTATAAACAGGTTTAAAACCCGGAATTTTCAAAGCGGAAACAACACCGCCTCGGTATACACAGCACAAAGCAGTTTAGTTCCTTTAGGCCTTATACCTTAATAAACACACTATGGGAGAATAGGGCAAACTTCTTCAGTACAAAGTGAGAGTATATTTTAGGGTAAATAACCTCTACTGTTTACATTTGCCTTGAATGGCGAGAAATGTGGGCCTTAATGATATTGAAGGGCTCTCTCGGAATCGGAGTTGCATTTCATTCTCCCTCCGTCATAGCACTGTATTAAGCAGTCTTCAATTTAGATCATTCAACTGTTCTAACATTCTCATGCTGAAAATCAGCGAAGGTCGGAAAGGTATATATTTGCGGTGAAGATTTCAATGTATAGGATCGATTTGTCAATACAAATACACAAACAAATCAATTCATTGCCATTGGATACCACAGTGAAAATGTCTGCCTCTAAGCAAATAGCTAGCCGATTCCTTCTCACATCGTTTAATAAGATAAAAGTGTGGTTTAGAGATTTGGGTCTTTCGATTGATGGTTTAGGAGGCAGGTGTGGCGCAGAATGTTACGTTTTGACGCCCATGACACAAATTTTTATAAATTTATGTAATCCTGAATCTTTCTTTTGAAAACCCTTAAGGTGTGATTTCATAGAGCACGTGATCGATTTGCGAAGGACGCGAATGGCAAAATCCAGCATTCGTATTAGTCTGCAAAAGATTCTGCAATCTCTATTTCCGATTCAATGTACAGTATAGTTAAAAAAATACATGTAAATATGAGCATATTATACAAAAGTGCAGAAATAAAAACAAAAACAATGAAAATATTGACAAAACAGGAAAGTACTATGAAAAAAAAAGAAAAACAAATAAGGAAAACAGATAGCATATGGGTACAATAAAAACACAAGCTCATTGACATTGTGTGTGCAGTTAATCAGAAAATGGTATGTGCGTAGAAAGCCAGAATAGGCTTGTTATGTTGCACATACCCCGCGATATAATCGTTATAAAAAATAACTCAATGGTATCATGATATGTACCAAATTAATAACAGCAAAGAATATACTTTAAACAACATACAAATAAAAAGAAGACCCATTATCCATATCCAAAATATCAATACTTATTGATCAACATCTTCTTATACTGTCTTTAAAAAATATTATTAAACTGTACATTAAGTTTGCTCATATTAAAGTGTTCCAAAGAACAGGACCAGTATGACGTAACGAGTATTCACATTTTGTCAGTTAAAAAACGCCATCGATGAAAATAATTTGAGGATCTTTTATAATAATTATGTACATCAGAGTTCAAAGAAAACATATTTTGTATATAAGGCGAAAGTGTTTTTGCATGATAACGTTGCATAAAAGAACATATTTGCATTTTACTCAAATCTTGTAATTTAAGGGTGTGTAATGATTTAAAAAGTTTAGATGTTGGAGCTCTATTTTGTACAAATTCGAATTGCTTACTTTTGAAGTAAGAGAAGTCTTTGAGTTTGGCAAGAATACGTATTTCCCCAGATAGAATTACAGTAAGATAAAACGGATAAAATATAAGCATTATAAAGAGTGAACAAAATGTAACCTGGCAAATCATATTTCAGTCGATTTAAAATGCCAATAAAACGAGAAATTTTGTACAAACAAAATCAATGTGATCATTCCAACTCAACTTACTATTCAATACAACACCTAAGAAATTTACAGATTCATAAAATTTCAAACGAGTTTCACCAATTTTCAAATCATATCATCAGTGTCACGTTGCACACCTCCGCGTTTAAAAAATACACATTGCGTTTTACTTGTATTCAAAGTAAGCATATTATTTAAAGTAAGTGAAGATAATGACATTCTGTGGGACTTCTGCCATTCCTTCAGAGGAATTCCTTCACTGAGTAGTCAGCACCCACGCGATTGGTACACAGGTCACACAGCAAACCCGTTAGTAGAATTTCAGTAGAATGCGTCCAGCAAGTATGCTCTGAGTTGCCCAAATCCTTGTCCGCCCTCAGAAATTGTCCGGTATGCTGGAAAATCCCCACACACAACAAGCACTTTGCGTGCGCACCTCTGGGCGACTACGGATAAGATACGTGCTAGATACTGTCAAGTGCGGCTCATCTACGGGGACCTCCGGGTAGTAAAAATTGTTCTTCACAAGTCGCACGCAAGGCTTGCCCGGAAAGGCGTGACACGGCCTTAGAGGTGTGATTTCACCGAGCACGCGAATGACAAAATCCAACTTTCGGAAAAAGTTTTTCTCCTCATTGTGTTCCGAATAAGCCGAAAACCATTCTTGCGCAATTTTTGCGAAGTTCTCACGACGTTATGTGCGAATGTCGTGTGAAAGTACAGCATGTTACGTACACGAAGAACACGCGACGGAAATGCGAACAACGCAAATTTTTCAATAATCATGGGAGAAAATGTACCCAAGGAGAGGTTGGAGCTGTCTTGAGTTGAACTTTTTCTTTTCTGTGTTTCTCCTTTCTTTTTCTCTCATTTCTCTATTGTGAGCGTGCCAAGAGTTTTTTCTTAGGACCTATCTCCACTATAGTAAAGCATTTGATTTTTTTTTGGCAGTTTCTCCAACACATAATCTTTAGTTTCAAATGTAATTTGTGGTATATTCTGGGTTAATGTTTAGTGTATTCTGCGATTTTTATACATCAAACATTTCTTTCTCTTTGCTAGTCTTTATTTTTTTTTAAGTTGTTAATACATTGTTTAATGTTTAGATGTACACGTATGCTACGATTTTGATTTGTAGAGAACGTAGGTCATACATCCCCCAAACATGCGCTAAACGTTCGTGAGAATGTCTCAAAGGTACGTGAACAGTTTGCGGTTACGTCGTAAAATGATCGGAAAAACTTCGCAGATTTCGCGAAACATACGCGAGACATTCTCAAAAGTTTCGGGGCCTGTTTGGGTTTTCACGAACATTTTGCGAACATCGCGCGTGTCTTGCGAAGGTCTTACGCATATGACGAGGCTTTAAAGACACTTTCGAGAACAATTCACGAGCAAATCACGACCAAGTGTGCGGAAAAGGTTCGCGAAAAATTTCATTGTTTTTTAAATTCTCGTAAAAACGACATTCGCGAACAATTGACGACGCTTCCGAACCCTCACGTTCGTTTGGCGATCTTTTGCAGACTAAAATACGAATGCTAGATTTTGCCATTCGCGTCCTTCGCAAATCGTTCGCGTGCTCGCGTGAAATCACACCTTTAGAGCTGTCATCATAGTCATAATCTAGGGAAACACTCTCTTATACACTAGAAAAATTTCGTCCTAATAGAGAGAGAGGGGGGGGGGGAGCTAATTCCTTATTTCAGTACAATATACTCATCATCTCTCACTTAGGAATTTTAGGGGGAAGGAGAATTAATTTTTGTAGCTCTGCGCAGGCTTCCTAAAATCAGGCTTTTTTGTCATTTCATAAGCTATATGAATAGTCATTGATTACATGATAGTGGTATTGGTTTGATTTTTTTTCATAATAAGATAGAGGTGTTCGTTAATCTGAAAATAGAAAGAAGGCGCGTATTAACAAACCTTATGTCGTTTTTGGATGAACGAACCTTTAAAATAAACCTTTTTGACCTTGCAAGTTGATGAGTTGTTGAAGATAATGAAGAATTAAAGCCATTAAAACAAGTTACGTGAACTTGATGCTCTGCCTTTAGCTATCTGCTGAAAATGCATGAGTCTAGCTTGTTATCAGCACCAATACTCTCCATTGTTGATAGCTCTCTCAGCTAAGCTTTGGTATTTTTCCACCGAGGTTCAAACATCAGACACGAACTCTGCCCTGTCTCATGAAGTCCTCTCTCGATCACTCGGAGATGCAACATTACAGTCTCGACTTAATTTTGTGATATCTATAAAGGTATTGAATCAGCATCTATACTGATATAGGATTGTTGGTGGATTTGATATGCAAGAGCACTGGCGGATCCAGAGGGGGGCGCACGTAACCGGGCGCGCGCCCCTCTCTATTTGTTGTTAAACAAAAGAAATTAAAAGAAAAGAATGAGATGAAACCCGAAAGTACAACCAGAAATATTGTTTAAGTCCCCCTTTACGGAATTCCTGCA
This sequence comes from Diadema setosum, assembly GCA_033980235.1. NCBI lineage: Eukaryota > Metazoa > Echinodermata > Echinoidea > Diadematoida > Diadematidae > Diadema > Diadema setosum. The sequence goes on along the minus strand of CM067062.1, from coordinate 42,951,244 downwards.
AGATCCGCCCCTGAAGACGGATACCAGTCTTCCAATATTATACACCAATCCTATTTGAAATTGGCTGCACCAGGTTATTGAATTGAATAGCGAAATAGAATAGAATAGAATTGAATTGAATTGGATTGAATTGCATTGAATTGAATTGAATTGAATTGAATTGAATTGAATTGAATTGAAAAGGTATTCTATTGAGCAATATCCATTGCAGCCCACAGGCTGATGTAGACATTGTACACAAAGGGCCATGAATACATTAACAAATATGGACAAGATAGTAAAAAAAAAAAATACATAGAACAACAAAAAATCAAACATATTCACCTTAACTATTGCACAATGGAATCAACCTGAAGGCCTACAACAAAACGAATGCAAATATTGCAATTACAATTTGTAATACCACTATTCTCAGTATTATAAATAAATTGAGTATGGCGTGAATTGTGTACACCGGTCACTTGTACTTCTAATATATCATTGCAGATTAACGGTTATTGATAACAGGAATTGTGCAGGTTTTGTTCAATAAGATTTATATGCTGCGTTTGACACTAAATAGTGATAACGTTATTCATTGTACAGTACCAATAATTGATTTGAAAGACTCCACACTGACTTTGTTTGGACAACACACAGGCTTCAATTCCACAGTATCGCTGTTCATCGGCCAGTCTACAGGCCTACTGTGAATTTGACCCCTATTTACGGACCCATCAGCCTCATGCACGTAATGCAATCTATATAATGAGGGTCGAATCTCTGAATTTAGAGAATGGATTGATGATTCATACTACATAGACTGAAATGTGAGGCAAAACAGAGTATATTACCACCCAAACTTAAGCACTGTCTTGTTCACTAAGTCACAATAACTATGTTGTTACCATCAGAAATGTTGTTGGAACATTTCTGACCTCGGATGCAGGCTACGCGCTCAATATTTTTGAGTAGGTTAGATTACTGTCACTCTTTTTGATTAATGTGACCGTGCATCATAGGGAACAGCTTAGACTTTACTATACATCCCTTTAACGTGTCCAAACCCGAGCAGCCCATGTTCCTGGTGTGTGCCTGGAACAGACGCGGGCATGACTGTGCATCTGCACTATTCCTACCTGTTGCGATATAGATAAAAGAGTCACATATTGTCATAATTTTGTTGGGGTTTTTTCACTGCCTATAAAATTCTGCTCCTCAATATTTAGGCCTATCGCAAATGTACACTCTCGATCCCCACCGTTCAACTGATAAATTGTGATCTGTAATTAACACTATAGGGTGCTCTAAATATACCACGTGTACTCTTAAGACTGGCTATAGTTTTTCACTTTGTGGACGATCAGCATGAAAACCCAGTGAAAGGAACCCCACTCGTCACCCACACTGTCAATTTTCAAAAAAGAATCTCTAAAAGCAGATAATCTTTTTTACCTTATAATTCTGCTCTTCTCCAATGTCGCTGTTCTCGACAATGTCATTGTTGTCTCATACAGATCGCACGTTGATATGAAACTGCCACCATCTAGCAAGAAGCCTGTCCAAATAATAATTCTAATATGAAAGCCCGTGACTTTGGTAATTCCACAACCAGCACTGACCAGTATGTGGCAATATAGATTGATTTCGTTATGTCTAAAAAAGATATCTATAAATTAAAAAAACACAGAGAGAGATGAGAGGTGAGCCAGGGAGGAAGGGGAGGTCGAGGACAAATTTTTTTCTTTCAATAAAGTCGCCAAACTTTTAAGTATACACGATCATAGATTTTGTGATGTTTAAGGTCAGACTATAAATAGATATACCATAACATGGCTTCTGATGCGGGACCCTAACTCGTAAAAAAGAGGTGCAAATTATGGAGGCCTTTAAAGGACATCGCATAACACTTTTCTCACATTTTTTCTTATCCCCCCCCCCCCACACACACAGACACACACTTTAGGCTCTTAGAAAAGAAACAAAAAACAAAAACATTGACAAAGCCCATGACTTCCAGTGCGTGGGTTTGTCTGTTGAGTCTTCCTGTCGACATATCAGTTCGATTACTTTATTTTCATTAAACAAAAAATAAAACATGATACAAAGAACACATTTTAAAACCATGTTGTTTAACAACTTGTTAATAGATGTTTGTCTCTGAATCACATGAGCGTAGGTTCGAGCCCAAATAAACCCGACACGTTAAAATGCCCTTCAGCAAAGCACTTTGACCACACTGCAGTATGCTCTCTACCCTGGAGCGTAATGGTACCCGGTAGGATTAGAATATTCATGTTGGTTGATCGTTATAATGTTGACTGTTTGGAATGCTCCCGAACGAGTGGAGAGTGAGCACTGTTCGTGCTCGTTGAAAATAATGTCTCCAATGACCGGGGTGAAAAAAAGAAAGAAAATAATGTAAAGTGCGTTGAAATTATAGCAACAAGTCCCAAGGTCAAAAATTGCTGTGTGTAAAAACCAGTTATTACTATCATAAAGTCATTAGGTATAGTATACAAATTTACTTTATCTTGACTTGACTTGACTTGACTTTGACGCAGTCCCGATAAATAGTTATTTTGGAGATATCAAGGCCCATGGTTTTAACCACTAAATTCGAAATTAAGCAGAATATTATCTTCGGGACTTAAAAGAGGAGAAAATATGAGGCAAAAAGTAGTGTGGTGGGTGCAATGTTGTGCAATTACAGTGACCGTATAAAGTATGGCGCGATGTCACAATACGTGTATTGTTTTATTTGTGCCATTTCACAAAGTGAACAACGAAGTGACGCGCCAGAACAGCTTCGTGAATATATCACAATAATATTACTTGTGAGAAATTACTGTCAGAGTGTATGACTGTACGAAGCGACTCGCGTTGTCAGAATTGCTTTGTGATGGCATAATGCTTTGTGACATCATTTAACAATAGTGTACTATATTGGAAAATGTCATAAGTAGTGACGTCATTTTCCAAATAGTACACATGCAATGGAGTGTCAAACATTCCATCTAAGTATTTGAAATAGTTGGAAATACGGGTGCTGTTCGTTATTCCGAAGGTTCGTTAATCCGAAACACACAAATTCCCTATACCTAGACGTCCGTTAATCCGAAAATGAATAGGGTTCGTTATTCCGAACATGTGTGGCGTTATTCCGAAGGTTCGTTGATCCGAAAATGAATAGGGTTCGTCAATGAACCTTCGGAATAACTAGCTTTGTTTCATTTTCGTATATGAATGAATCTTCGGAATAATAAACCTTATCACATTTTCGGATTAACGAACCTTCGGAATACCGAATCTTAGGAATAACGAACCTTCGGAATAACGAACCTTCGGAAATACCTGTAATTACATGGTGCTCTTTCAACCAATCACTAAAGGGCTATTTTTGTGCTCCCATCAATTTCGATATGTTGATATGTCATGTTTAACCAAAATATTCATCTTTATTTATACAGTTAGAACATTTTGATATCTTATGACAATTCAGTCACTAGTAATATCTAATTTTTATTTCTGTCAATATCAAGCGTTGGTACAACGGCTCCAGGTCCGGCCATCCATTACTTTGTGTCCTAGCCATCATTTTAATTTGCATCTCCTCATTGGTTTTACTTTCTTTATCTCCCTCTATTTTTTTTTCTCTCTCTCTCTTGCTCTCTTTTTTCTTTTCCGCATGACAACGAACTAGTGTTGAGATTCGTTCTGGATGTTTGTTTAGGGCAAGTTATATAAGTTCGTGTAATTGAGTTTTGTAAGTCCGCTTTTGTAGTAATATTGAATAGGGAGCTTTAGATTTTAGACGCGCGGACGTTCAGAGGGAAAAAACATGTTCTGAGCGTGCGCAGAAGCGCGCGTCAAGTCGATCTAATTTTAGCGTGCGTCGCCCGAGTTTTTCACTACGCGTACTGGGCTATTTTTACGTCCGGACAGTTTGCAACGGAGAGAACTACTTCATCCACTGATCATAAAATGGGGGCGCGATTTTATTTTTTATACGTTGCGTCCCAGCGTAATCTAAAGCTACTTTTCAACGCGACGCAGGGGAGAGGAGAACGTCCAGCGCACTCGTCGTCTCAAACGTCCGCGCGTCAAAATCTAAAGCTCCCTAATAGTAGGAACTATACATCATGTATACAGTTAGTATCATCACGATGGTGGGAAGGTAGCATCCCTCTCCGCTCGTCCATCATGTTCGTCTACCCGGTATTCAAAATGTATTGCAAACATGTAGATTTCATTCATTGTCAATTGTGATGTCAGTATACATGCATTTGCCTTCGGTAAAATTTCATGTGAATACTTTTGTTATGGAGATGGAAAGAAAGGGATAATGACTTGATTGAACATTTTGTAATAGGAAAAGCATATTAGACACAAAGACACAAAACACGTACACATACACTTACTAAAAAGATGATAATAATAATAAACAGCCATTTCAGCGGTCCTGAGTTAATGGCCAACGCAATCAGAATTGCAGACATTGAAATCAGAGCGATGTAGTGGAGCAGAGATAACGACACTTATAAAGACCTGCTCCTCCTGTATCACAGCTCTTTAAGGAAGGTAACACGAAATGCTAATGGCTATTTTATAGTGTCATCTTCATGATAGGTGGATGACATGGGGGCAACGGTCGAGTGATTGGAATGATGGGGCAGTTTATCACTCTTCCAATCACACAATATTACCTTAACTTGAGTATTTACAATTAAACTGGATTTTTTATTTCGATGATACCAATGCGGTTGCCGTGTAATTCTCAATGATCCTACAAACATATTTCAGCTACACGAGTTTGCACGATGTCGTGATATCAATGAATAAAGACACAATTTGGTGCTGTTCTTTTGATATGTCAATTCTCATCGTTTTGGTCAGACATTCAAAATTTCGATGTTTTATTTTCCTTTTCTCCATTGCCACAACTATACCGGCATAATCCGATTACCGTGACTTAAAGACCGGGAGTCCATAAGATTTCAATTCCACTGAAAAAGGTCACAAGGTTTGATGGTCTCATCATATCAGCATGTGGCCAAGGGTCGATAAAATAAATTGCTGGCAAATCACGTCCTGTACCGTAAGCCCATGAGGGGCCACAAAAAGGGGACCCCAAAATTCATCAATTCGGCCGAAGGGAGCCAAGGACAAAAGTTGGTGGATATTGTCCCTTTGCAGGCGCGGTAGAGCACCCCAATTATCTCGCAGAAATCCATCGGCAGCCGAGCCTCATTTGCATAAAGTAAACAACATGTACTCGCGTAGTTGAAGAAAAGTAAACAACTTCTCAAGCTAATAACAATTTAAGGAAACCTATTTTTGGATTAAAATTGAGTTAGTTTGAATTTGAAAACATGTCCGAATATTCACATATAACATATCAAAGGATTTGACAATGATAAAATGTGAAATTTTAGCGAAAACCTGGCGAGCAAAATTACCAAAAATATGCCTCGAAAATCATCCTAAGATTCACGAAGTGTGATTGCGGAACAAAAGCGCCATTCGGACAAAGTACACCGACATTTATTTATCTGCTTGCATTTTAAATGTCATACCGTAATATTCCCGGCCATGGTTGTGTCGGAAAAAACCAGAAGGTGATGTCAAAAATGACACGAACGCTAAGCGTACAGGTCGGTCCCATGTATATATAATCGCGTCACTGTAGCGTTGCATGTCACAGCACACACAACGCATTGCTGCATGCAGCGTGCGCGGCAGCAGCTCAGCATTCACCGCCGTGCGACACTCGGCCACTGCACTTTTATTTGATTGAATAAATGTAATTTCTTACCTTCTACGAAGGAGATATTTTAACAGAAACAAAAACACGAGAAAGTAGAAGTATGCAGACTGAACTGAGCTGACATGTTAATCTAAAAACTGAGAACTGTGTTCTGAGACAATATAGATCTAAATGCAAAAAATCTACTCCTGTGTCACATTACATGGCATTGTGAGGAAGAAGAAAATATGGCCTAGGGAAGGGGGAGGGGGGAGGAGGAAAAACTATTTGTTCATAAATATTCGATGACACAGAAAATCCAATCTTTATCATTTTTTTATTTTTTTATTTATATGATTATTATTTAAATTATTATTTTTTTTATTACCTTCTACTGGGTGGATGGCATAGTTGGACGAAAGCAGATGGGGGGCCAGTTTATGTAAATCTGAATTATTTTCAGCGGCCATGTTCTTTATTGATGTACATGCAGGTAGGCATTAATTTTGTGTGTGTGTGTGTTTATCACTATCATGTGTGTGGTACTGTCTTTCTTCCTATGTACATTGTTTTAAAGTGTTTTTATGTATTAAGTACTAGTAATTTTTGCTACAATTATGTGTATGCACCTTCTTCCAACAAATCCTTCCATATTTACTCTCAGATGTTGTCCACATTTACAAAATCATGTATCATCCTCAGGGCTGCCAACTCTCACTCACTGAGAGTGAGACTCACTCATTTTGGTCCTTTCTCACTCTAAAACTTTATTTCATTTGCATGCATTTCTATTGATCTCACTCATTTTGACTCCGAAATTATAGCATTGGCCTATGGGAGTCTCACTCTCAAGTAGTTTCCAATGTTGGCAGCCCTGCATGATCCTTCTCACACATTCCAATAGCAGCATCATTTTCCTCAATGATTGCCTCTTCCAACTCGGTGCACATTAGATTCTAGTTCACAAGTTAACAGAGGGATGATCTGCATGATTGAGTGCTTTGATTTCTACTTAAATTTTATTATAATTTAGAGTTTAAATGTTAGTGTTACTTAAATACGGTGTTATTCATTCAGCTTTGCTGGCCATGGTCATTGCTAAATTCATAACTAGGAATAGAAAATTTCATAACAAACACATTCCTGCTTATGATTTTTATGAAGAAGTTAATCGCATGTGCTACCAAAATCGCAAAAACAACGCGCAAAATCACAAGCTTCACACCCGGGCCTCACACATTCACAAACACAATCACAGGCTCCGCTCAGCTTTCTACCAACTGCTAAGGTCCACCGCCCGGGCCGGCCTGGCCGGGCCGAACCTCGAGCTCGGCCTCGACAGAGACGCGCCGCAGAGTCCGATCAAAACCACATCATGTCAGACCGTTACATTGTTATGATTATTTTACTCATTTAAACGAAACATTAAGATGTTTGTAAGAAATACAACATTCAAATATGATTATCACGAATGAAATTTCATCAAACTTCCTACTTACCAAATCACACAGCACGAGAACCCCAGCTGGCAAAATTGACTGCGGCCGGCGTTTTTTTTTAAAGACGGCACAGATTGGGGCATGGCGCGTGTTAAACCTATGGGAAAAACGTTGGGTTAGGGTTTTTGGTTATGGTTAGGTTTAGGTTTAGGGTTAGGGTTGGGGTTAGGTTTAGGGTTAGGGTTAGGGTTAGGGTTTGATGGTTAGGGTTAGGATTAGGATTAGGGTTAGGTTTAGGAATAGGGTCCCCGATAGATTTTTACTTTCCCCAATCTGTGCCGTCTAAAAAAAACACGCCTGCGGCCGCACAGCGTCACATGCAAACCAACAACAACGCACGAAATCCTGAATCTCACGTATCACGCACGCACCCCCATGTTACGGGAAAAGAAATGACGTCATTTTCAAATGTTTCGCTGATTACAATTTTCTATTCCAAACCCTGTAGAAACAAGTTGATTTCTCAAAAAGTACAGGTGGAACAAAGCGAAAACTTTCACCATACATGGATTGAGGCCTGATGAACTTATGTTGCCAATTTCGGACACATTGGAGCCCGGCCATGGTCCAGTCGAAAAAAAAAACAGAGAGCATGTTTTGCGAGAGGTGATTTTCAAAAAGCTTTAATATCTCAAGTTCTAGTGCAGCAAATTTCATAATTTTTTCATCAAAAGGAAGATTTTTAAAAACTTAGATAGTATGGGAAGTTTGAGTTTACTAGCGGCACGCATAGCGGCACAAGGAGAAGGTAAAGATTTGACTTTTTCATGCACTCAGTTTCGGGCAGCCGTGGATGCCCGTTGGAAATTCAAATAGAACGGGGCGATAATGAGATGCAAATTGGGGTGCTCCACCGCGCCTGTTTGGGTGTACCTATCATGAAAGCAGCAAAGCCAGTTATTTCATCCTGTACGGGGCCCCAGACAGTAACCCAAAAGGGCCCCACTCATATGGTGTTATTCAGATGGAAAGGGTCACGGCTGTTTTTTTTTTTTTTTTTTTTTTTTTTTTCAATGGAAGCAGTACACAACAGAGATACCCAAAACACCAAAGCCAGTTATTTTGTCCTGTACGGGGCCCCAGACAGTAGCCCCAAAATGCCCCACCAATATGGCGTTAATCAGCTGAAAAGGGTCATGACTGATTTCTTGTGCAATGTTATTATTCCAGAGGGGCCCACATTCTACAAGCTCTGTCTTTTTAATGGGTCTCTCCATTTTTCGCACTTTTAGCAAAGTTATACATGTACTATATTTCAATCACTTCTGTTTTTTTTTTTTTACTACAATGTATAATTACTATGTGGTCCTCCTCAATTGTTTTATATTCTTTTCGATACATAATGTTCTGTTTACCTTATTCTCTGTTGTCAAAAGAAGTGTAACTTATATGTTTTGTCGAAAAATGAAATAAACTTTGAATTGAATTGAATTGAATTGAAGTAGTGCGAAACAGAGATACCTCAAGCACCAAAGCCAGTCATGCTATCCTGTACGGGGCTCTTTAGGCTACAGTAGCCCAGAAATGCAACCTCATATGATTTTAAAGCTGAAAAGATGCATGACTAATTTCTTTAGTGTTGCAATGAAAGTAGTGCACAACAGCTGAGATACCACAAACACCAAAGCCCGTTATTTTATCCTGTATGGGGCCCCTACACACCGGTAGCCCAGAATAGCCCTTCCATGTGATTCTGTTTAGCTGAAAAGAGTCGTGGCTAATTTCTTTGCCAATGATGGATGTGGAACACAACAGAACCTGCAAAGAGAGTTACTTTATCCTGTACGGGCCCCGCAGACAGAACAGGGCCGGAGGAACCGGGGGGGGGGGGGGGGAACCCTCCCCTCAACTTTTTTGTTTGCACCATACATAAGAATACGTATGTGTCACCATTTTTGGCCCCACTTTTTTTTTTTTTTTTTTTTTTAGCCCGGAAGTGGCAGTAGAAATAGAATGAACCTTTGAGTGTGGCAACACAACTCGGAAGGCCATTGTTGTTGTTGTTGTTGTTGTTGTTGTTGTTTACAACATATGATTTTATTTAGCAGAAAAGAGTCATGGCTCATTTCTTTTGCAATGGAAGTATATGCGCTAGGACACACCAGATAAACACGAAACACCAAAGCCAGTTATTTTATCCTGTACGGGGCCCCAGCCAGTAGACCGAAGTGGCCCCTACAAATGATTTCAAAGAAAAGTCATTGCTAACTTCTTTTGCAATGGAAGTAGTACAAAACGGAGATACCCAAAGCACCAAAGCCAGTTTATCCTGCACACACTGCTGTACGGGGCCCCAGACATAACCCCAAAGTACCTACCTTATAAATAGAGTCATGGCTAATTTCTTTTGCAATGGATGTAGTACACAAGAGTGACATACTCAATATACCAAAGCCCGTTATTTTATGCTGTGATATGACGGGGCTCCGTCGTGTTAATGCTAAAACATATTTTCATGTCTTTCTTCGGATGAATATAATTACTATCACCTGTGGAATTTGGGGGCAATTCAGGGCTACTGTCTATAGGGCCCTGTACAGGACAAAAGGGCCAATAGATGTTTCGGGTATCATTGCAAAAATAAGATTAGCCATGGTGATTGTCTTTATTAGCTAATTAAAATGACATGTGGGGAACTTTCAGCTTATTAATAAGATCATAATGTGAGGGGGCACTTTGGGGCCACTGTGTCGGGGCCCCGTAGGATGAAATGACTGGCGTTTGTGTTCTGGGTATCTCTGTTGTATACTACAGAAGTAAACTTCCATTGCAAGAGAAATTAGCCATGACTCTTTTCTGCTAAATAAAACCATATGTATGGGGGTGGGGGCTACTGTCTGGGGGCCCCGTACAGGATGAAATAAATGGCTTTGGAGTCTTGGGTATCCCTGTTGTGTTCTACTTTCATTGGAAAAGAAATTGGCCATGACTCTTTCAGCTAAATAGAATCATATGGAAGGGCAATTCTGGGCTACTGTGGGGGCCTCATACCAGGAGTCTTGTCTGGATGAAATAATCGGCTTTGGTGTTTTGGGTATCTCTGTTGTTGTGTACTACATTCATCGCATTAAGAAATTAGTCATGAATCTTTTCAGCTTTAAAATCATAAAATGAGGTTGCATTTCTGGGCTACTGTAGCCTAAAGGGCCCCGTACAGGATAGCATGACTGGCTTTGGTGCTTGAGGTATCTCTGTTTCGCACTACTTCCATTGCACAAGAAATCAGTCATGACCCTTTTCAGCTGATTAACGCCATATTGGTGGGGCACTTTGGGGCTACTTTCTGGGGCCCCGCACATGAAAAAATAACTGGCTTTGGTGTTTTGGGTATCTCTGATGTGTAATACTTACATTGCGAAAGAACTTAGCCGTGACGCTTTTCAGCTAAATAAAATAATATGCGTGTGTGTGCGGGGGGGGGGGGGGGGGACTTCGGGGCTACTGTCTGGGGCCCCGTTCAGGATGAAATAACTGGCTTTTGTGTTTTGAGTATCTCTGTTGTATACTGCTTCCATTGCAAAAGAAATTAGCCGTGACCCTGCTCAGCTGAATAGCACCATATGGGTGGGGCCCCGTACAGGATAAAATAACTGACTTTGCTGCTATGATAGGTACACCAAAAGGACCAATCTCCACCAAGTTTTGTCCATGACCCCCTTCGGCTGAATAAATGCATTTGGGGCCCCCTTTTTTGTGGCCCCTAGGCTTACGGTACAGGATGCGACTTGCCAGTAATTCATTTAATTGACCCTTGGCCACATCCTAATTTGATGAGACCATCAAACCTTGTGACCCTTTTCGGCTGAATAAATCTTCTGGGCACCCGGTCTACTAAGTAAACAGTCTGATATCGTTCGTATGTAGATGATGTCATGACAAGGACGAAGATAAGGCTGCACATTAATCTGATCACGCGGTCATAAGAGACGTCGAGAGAGCTGGCCAAACTGTGTAAATGGCTACAGGAATCGCTGACTCACTGAGAAAAAGAGAGCCTTGCATTTCATATAATAATCGATATTTGCGAAATTCCTTACTCCGTCACGTGAACATTTACGAACAGACATGACAGACTCTCTTGCTATCAAGAAGAAAGTAATTAGGATAAACTTTTGTGATATCACACGACAGTTATTCACACATTAGGCCAGAGACCAAATTCCAGACATTAAAGTTTGTTGAATGGATAGTAACTAAGCGACTGATTAGCTCAACTATTGTTAATTGTAATTTTCTTGTCAAGGTCGTATTCTGCAGCAGGATCAAAAATAAAAAGAAAGCTAATGGGCAGTAGAACACGTTGCAGGCACACACTTTGGGTCAAACATTCGTTTCTTTAATTTTGACATAAGAAAACTGTGAGAGAAAGAAATACACAGCGTAAATTCAACGTCAATCTAAACCAAATTCAAGATAATATGAAAAAGGAAATGACGACTTCTATGAAGAACAGCTCGATTTCATACATGAATTTTAAACATGAATAGCCCGAGTAATGACTTCAACGTTCTTCCGTGAATGAGGAATTTTTTTCTACCTTTTTCCTTTCGTATTTTCCTCTTGGCCTTCGATAATCTTGTTTCTTTCTTTCTCTCGCTGCTGTCTCTCCAACTGACATGTCTGACATCTAAAAGCTTCAAAGAATGAATGCCGCCATTCGACGGATCAAAGAGACTAAATCTAATGACTTTACTCTACGTCTGTCAATATAGAGGTATTTTCCGATCTTAACTTAATTGTTTACTTGGTCTTGAGGATAAGGATGCCAAGTGTTTAAGATTTTTCATTTTTTATATTTTTACTTGCCCAAAGGGTTAATAATATACAGAAAAAAACAAATAAATCTTTATTTCTTATCAATCTCAACGAGTAGGGTTTTTCATGGCTTAAAGTTTATTACCTTGAATTTGAGGCTACAAAATTTGTCATTCATTATGAATTTAAACATTTTCTAATGAACAGATTAGATGGGTGGGTATCATGGTGATTTCAAGACACCTGCGATCTTTTTTTAATGATTTAAACTTATTTTTCTGCAGGTAGTAAATAGAAAGGCTGAACAGGAGAGAGCCCTGATTTTAAGGGGACGACAAAACAGATCTGATTTACAGTGATAAAATGAGGTGCACGTCGATAAGTTAGATTCAAATTACACAACCCTATAAACAAATAAGCTATAACAAAAGAAAGAATGACAAAAAAGTAAGAAAGTAAGTAAGTAGATAAGAAAGAATAATCGGACATGTTTTCAGCACCATATTTAATCAAAATATTCTAATTAAGAGGTGTATTTACATTCTATTTTGTTCTGATCATATTCATTTTGTTTTTCTAACAGTATATACCAGTGAACATTGTAATCGGTGTTAATCAGCAAGATGATGATTTTCCATTCGTTGTTTACTGCTTGAATGATTTTTTTTTTCAATGTCGACTGGTCGAAGTGTGGAAGTGGATGGGAAAAATGAGAGGCATGTTAATATTAACATGGGCCTCCGAAAAGTATTGGTCAATGTTAGTTATGACACTTAATTATCACTTGTCACGAAGAAAAGCATTCATTGTTGATGACGTTGTTGACGGGGGACGTCTATTTATACTCTATGATTATGCGTCAGTAGACATAGCAAGGTATAGAGATAAACTTGTTGATCAGTAAGTCATGTCATTGGACTATTGCAGCAGTGCAGCAAAGACGGAACTAATTAATGGAAATATCTCACGGAGGACGAAGCTGTGTATCCACCGAGTCGGGAAGGAAGGAGATTATTGCACACCTGTTACAGTTACAAATATTTAAATCTTACTTACTTGTGACTCGTTGGCGTCTTTTTCTGTGACTTGCTCTTCTCCTCCGCAGCCAAGGCGGTGGTCGAGTTGTAATTCATGATGTACAGAACTAACAAAAGGGCGTGGTGACGAAGGATCCAACTCAACTTACTGTTCCCCGTGGAGGCTAGTCAAGTACTGCGATAAGTTAGTTGTTAATAAAGCTCAAACCGCGAAGATGGTCTATTTGCGGTGAGTTCTACGATTGCAAAGCAAACTTGGTGTACGGATGAACGGGTTTATATACCTGCGGGCGTCCTTGTGGAAGGCTGGCCTGAAAAGCTGATATTGACTACATGCACGGCAAAGGATTCAGAGTCAATGTGTAACAAATCCATAAGGTCGTTGTAATTTATTTTCAAACTGCATCCAACCTAGCTCTTCAGTACAAATGTACTTCCACATTTAGGTCAGAAGTAAAATAGAACACAATTAAGGTTTGGAGATTTGGAATCCAATTGTTGTAAAGATCGAAACATAAATTTTGGTAAGAAGAGAGAGAGAGAGACATAATAAGTAGCCATAAAAGCTTGTGCTTGTACCTGTTCTACCTATTCAAAGCTTTAAAAAATGCTTTCCTCTGTGCATGACAAATCTGAATTCATACAAAAGATCTCAGTGATAGTTACTTCAGGTCTTAAATGAATCGTGTAGAAAGTTCAACTCAAATGAAGTACTTTTGATGAATCACAAAGTTGCTATACATTATCATAACACTTCAATCAATTCTTTAAGTTAATAACGTCAATATTCAAATCTTTCTCTGACAAGGATCACGGCATATTCATAAAGGCTAGGTCTAATACTAACTTATCAAAGTTCTGAGTTTTAGGACGTCGAAATTATCAGTGAACTTAATAAATCTAATTTGACGAAGATGAAGAAAGCAAAGTGCTTCTTTGAGGATGAAATCGTCTTCAAAACGTTCAAGATGAAATGAAATATGTTTATGTGTGTTCATATGTTTATATGTGCCTAGGCATAACAAAAATCTCCAAGAACCTTCACTTATATAACTGCAGCATATACCTGACTATATAGTTTGCACAACACCGGAAAGGTCTGCAATAACAGAGTGTGACAAAAGTCAATAGAAGTGTACAAACTAAGAACCCCCGTTTCTTTAACACCAACGACTAATCCTTTCACGTTATTCATGATTCTGGAGAGGAGTGGCTTGCATTTGCCAGCTAGTCCTTCCTATATCTCCTCTTCTCAACTCTTATCTTTCAATTTTTGTAAATTTATGTTTAATCCGATCGAAATCAATTATTGATTGGTAGATAGTATTGTTTGTAACTAAATATCAACGGAGAGAATAAATCAGTAACTATTTTCAAATTGTTTATGGTGAAATTGATTCACATTCTGTTTTCACTCAGTCATCTTGGGTGAATACATCTCAGTGTTGATAGGCCTATAGCTTCAAAATCCCGCTCCGTCAGGTTTGACTTACAGCAATAGAAATTTGTCCACATTTTATCCTTTCTATTTAGCTGAAAACAACTTTAATTTTCTTTCCTCTGGAGAGTCTACCACATCCTGCTGTTTGTCGAAATCATGGGAACCACCCATCACCGTGTACCCATGCACCTGTTGCACCATGCACCCAATCACCGCATGAACTCGTTGATATTGGGTGCAAGAAAAACCCACGACCCATTAAGAATTAGATCTGTTTATAAATATAGAAAACAAGTTCGTGCTTAATTGTGCCGGCTGAGTAAAACAGCTGACATATATTTCAAGCAATGCTTCCATTTCAAGGTTTTAAACTAATAATCGAACGGAAGTGGTCTTGGAATCTAAGTCGGCGGGGGGGGGGGGGGGGGGGGGAGTGGCGGGGCTGGCCTGTGTGGAAAGGAAACCAGATTTCATGTATCTGGGTATAATAATTTGTGATCAGTCCAATAATTATGATGACAATATGAACATGTTAAGTTTGTGGTGGGAAAGGGGTACCTATCAGACCACCTCCCCCCCCCAAAAAAAAAACCAACAACAAACAAACAAACAAACAAACCCACTAACAGCAGTAGACCCTTTAGTACACGCCCACAATATCTAAGGCATGGAAAATAAATCTTGCCTGCAGCTATCTGCACTTTCATATCAAAACGATAAATGGATCAAATAATTCATTACAGTCATCACACCGACGTATTGGCAAACGGATCAATGGTTGGATTCTTCAAGGTACTGTTTACCTTTGGGAGCAGTAATTTTGAAAATGTTCGAGATATCATATTTGATGCACATGTGTAGGTCAGTTGTATCACAAAACATCCTATCATTAAAAATTTTGCATTAAAAGCTAAAATATAAGGAGATAACACTATTTTCTCACTAAACCTAACTGTAGACGGTTTAGTCTAGAAACAATTTTACTACAGCTATTGTTCACATTTTGTATAATTAAAAATACTTAACATCAGTTATACTGATTCAAAATTTTACATTGGTTGTTTCTATCCCTAACTCACATGTTAGAACTATTTTTTGAAGCACTAAAGCCGGGTTTTTGTTTCATTTGCAAATAGTAATTAACCAGCGAATTTTACAACGGGTGTAGAAAAATCCATGAACTTTCAAAGTCTCAGTATTATTCGAAGTGTCAGACTATTACATGTAACTTCATTTGACATAGAATATCAAAAGCGCTATAACTTATTCGACATATTTAACATCTTAGACACAATAGTGTACTAAGTATGTTGGGAGGGGGGAACTCACATTGAACCCAGTACGTTTTTTTTTTTTTTAAACATTTTCCTTCACCCCCCCCCCCCCCCTTCCCGTGAGCACATGTCATGGAACCATTGCCCCCCCCCCCCTTCTGTAAGGAAATAATCTCAAGAGCAATGCATAATGGAAACCTCAAAGACAAATATTGACGATCTACAACACATATAGCGTAATTGTTGTCGAACCAAGCTTGTCGGCGGAGCATTTGTCATTGGAGCAATTGGCGGAACAGATATCGGGGGAGCAGGATGATGCGGGGCATTTGTCGCAAGTCTCGGAGCATTGTCTGCCAATCTGCGGAGCTCGCTGAAGTATATGTTATAAAACCAATAACATACACTTCCCTGTGGCTGTCATGACGGTGGTGGAAACCAATCCGCACCTTGTTTACTGCTTTCTGGAACAGATACGTTTACACATCAACAGTTTGTCATTTGTGAGAGGTATAGCGCCACCTCTTGGCAGTAGTCAACAAAGCTCACAGTCCGACTCCAAGAGTGCACTGCGTGCGTTTCTATACTCTTTGGTTGGAACATGGTGAGAGCCAGACGAGTGTGAAAGGAGATACGGTTACCGATAGTTATTATTGCCCATTATTGAGAATGATGAAGAACTCGAGATATTGATTGGCTCTATACAAGACCCAACAATGCTACAATATACGTACGGAACTATATGTTATGCATGTAGCGAAGAATACTAACGTGTACTATATTATCATACTACATGGAGCTGCTCATTAAAGATGTTGGCGATTATGGCACTAATAATCTCTTCTTCTCCGTCTTGTTCTTCTTACTATTGATATCACTAGTGCTATTCTTACTTTAAGGACAGCTATTAAATTTTGAATCCAAAGTAATCCTTCATGATAACACTCGATTGGTTGAACGAACTTCACGTGATTATTAAGTATTTTCAACTATTTATATAATATTGGATGGCCTTGAGGTTAATACAAGGAAATATTGGACGAGCTATGCACAAACATTGGACGAGTCGAAGACGAGTCCAATATCTTGCTTAGCGAGACCAATATTTCCTTGTATTGACCGAAAATAGGACATCCAATATTATCATTATTATCCTACAGAGGATTTTAGCAAAGAATATTTCACTTACCCTTTCTGTCTCTGAGTGCTGTATGGTCTCTTACTGTACTTGATCCTGACATGGGGTATGGTACACTCTTCAGTGCAAGTTAATCCACTTCATTCCCAGATCTATGTGATCTATGCATTTTGATGTACATTCCAAAGGACACTTAAATCAACGTCGAATTAACTAATTAATATATGAATTTGTTTGTAGAAACACAGAATTTTAGAAAAAACGATATTTTAGTTAATTCGTTATTGACCAATCACAGACGTTTTTAATTCATATTTCGGGTCATCTCGTATATCTCAACCAATCACGGTGCAGTTTATAAAAAACATTGGGGAATCCCCCTCTTGCCGTCCAATATTTTAAATATTGGTCCTCGGCAAAAAAAAAAATATATATTGGTCGAGTCCAACAAACTTTCTAAGTGGGTCGGAGGTTATGAGGTACGTCGACAAAATAACTTAGTATTTGGGCTCTAAAAATCCTCTGTATGGATAATAATTCAGAATGTTGGCCTGTTTGACACTCGATATTACTACTTGGAAAATGACGCCACTGTTGATGGCATTTTGCAAATAGTGCGCTAGTTGTGAAATGATGTCAGAAAGGAATTATGACATCACAAATCAATTCTGACATCGCGCGCAGCTTCGTAGATCCACTTGTGAAACGTAACAAAGCGTTTATGACATCACAAAGCAATTAATCTGACATCGAGCGCGGCTTCGTACGATCACTGTGTGAAATGCAAATAAGCAATTGTGACATCATAACAATGCATAAAGCAATTCTGACATCGCGCCCTACTTCGTCACGGGCACTTTAGATCCCTGCGCAACATCCCATCAACCACGAGATGAGTTGTTTGGTTGTGCCATAAGTTTTGTATCTGTCAGGTTATTCTTAGCTGCACAATAACATTTCCTCCATCGCTCTCTCCCTCTCTCTCTCTCTGTCTCCTTCTCTCGGTTCAATTTCAATTCCCTTGCCTTGTTGCCTTTTGATATTAGATTATGTGTAGGCCTATACACATCTCAATTCATATCATTTTCTATTTTTAGTTCTTTCTGTTATATTTTTCGCGTGGGGGGTCAGAATTAGGGTTGGGATTAGTTATTATTAAAAGTAAGCGTTTGAGTAAAGCTATCCCGTGGAAAAAACAACAACAACTTGTGCTATTATAATTTATTCTTGTATAAGCCCCGTAAATGTGTAAGCCGATGAGAAAAGCAAAGAATTGTCCTATCCTGGATTTCAGCAAGTGGGCTCCTAACCTCATCTCCAGGGTCCTCTTCACTATCGCTCTCGGTGATTGGCCCAACTTGTGGCCGAGGTAGTCAAAGTAGTAGTAGTAGTAGTAGTAGTAGTAGTAGTAGTAGTAGTAGTAGTAGTAGAAGTGGTAGTATAATAGTAGTAATAATAGGTAAGGCTACTACTAGGTAATTAAATCCTTCCTTCTGATGGAGATCATGGCTATGGATCAAAGCGGACTATCCTGCAGGAACAGCGCCTGTCCGTTGGTGAACAGAGAAGTGTCGCAGTATTAGTCACATTATTCTCTGTGCTCTATGAGTAGCAGTGTTCTTTTATACAGGTCCTAGTTTCTTCCGCTGCACTCTTCACTAAGTCTTGTCTTCAGTCGCACTAGTCAGGTAGGTCTACTTCTCCAGCTTGAGCGGTTAGTGGTAAGTTTCTCCATCCTCCCAATGCCCTGTGTTGATCTCAGAGCTTTCGAGTTCCTGTGGTGACCACATCTCTGGAGCGCAGCAGCGACCGCCTGTGTCTCTTTTGCCAGTTGCCATAGAAGATGTCTTTGGAAATTCGGCCATCGATCGGGCCTCAGATCCATATACGTTAGACATGCTAGCCAGCGTTGCCTAAGGAGGGCGAATCCTAGCAGGAGAGGGAAATCCTCTTCTCTGCACTTAAATTGTTCGTCCATGAGATGCCCGATATGCAGTGGTTACACCTCAGACTGAAAACGTTCAGTCTCGTATATATCATATTAACATATTTGTTTTTCCAAAAGTTCATTTATCCGAAGCTGAAAGAATTAGGATCGCAATTCCGAAACAAAGTAAACAATGCATGCTCAAGTAACGGAGAGATCAAAAGTTATTTGCTCCTAGTGCACCAAAATTTGGAATGGAACTTGAAGTAAATATGCACAGAATTTCAAAGACAAAATTTTAGAACAGCAGTTAAACGTACCGTTTAGGCATAAACAGATATGCCATCTACACTGCAGATGACCCAATGAAACAAAGATCGCCGTGGTTCGCAAGTAGATAGAAGCCCAGAATGTTTCGTGAAAAATACCAGTGAAAATGCAATACTAGTATCCCTTGCCTTTATTATTAAAAAACGAGACGGAAATCAAACCTTTGTATCTCAAAATGGAATGATATTATGGGACATTATTTTTACGACCTCCGGTAGTGACAATATTAATGCCTGATGTAATGACACAACATTTGTCCATTCTAACTTTAACTTTGCACCTATTGAAAAGAAGCAATCACAAGCTATAAGATGTAGATAAATTCCTTGGTGAAAACAAACAAAAAAAATAAAAAAAGATCTTATCAACATAATATTCCCACTATCCATTAGTCGCTAGGAGACAATCATAAGCAAAAGTTATTGTTGCCTTGGTGACCTCGCATTACTGTGTGTGTGTGTGTGTGTGTGTGGGTGTGTGTGTGTGTGTGTGTGTGTGAGTGAGTGGGGCCTTCAACGTATATCATGTTGTAATCTTGTCAGATTAATTGCCTGGGATAAGAAATCTTCACTGGGGAGCCTCTTATTTTGGGTCGTTGTCCAGTGTTGTCTTTCGTTGTTCTGATCGTCGTTACTCCACTCGACTGAATGAAGGGTTGGCTGTATGCGAGATGATTAAATTGCATGAGATGGTTACCATAACATTTGGAAAGAAACAAAAATACAAAAGTCGGACATAATATATCAGACTTGAACAGCACATTTCCCCACTATTCATTAGTTGCTAGAAAACGATTTAAAAAACAAAAACTACAACAACAACAAAATTGCATGGTTGCATTTGTAACCTCCGTACACTCTGTGAATACGTGTTTTTTGGTCCTCTACATTGTCATCATGTCAGGAGATCAAATTACCTCGGATAGAAATCTCCTACGATGAGCCTTTTTTGTGGTTGTTGTTGTTGCTTTGTTTTACTATTTTTTTGTTCTGCTGATTGCTGTTCCGATCGATGAAATGAATGGTTAGGTGTACGTGACAAAATTTCAATACATGATTGTTATAACCTTCAGAGATAGAAACAAAAATACAAAAGTCGAACATATCAGATATGAATAATTGATTGATTATTAATAATGCTAAGTTTATTCTTTTCATAAGTCGCTAGGAAATAATTTACAAGCAAAATATGCACACGGGTACCTTGTGACCTCCCTGTACTCTTTGAATTCGTCATTTTTATTTTTTTTTGCCTTCTGTTGTAATCATGTCAGAAGATCATAGAAGAAGTTTAGTTTTATTTAATGAATCTTTTGTTTCGCGTAGTTTTTCCTTTCTTCTTGTGGTCACTGCTCCGCAGGCTGAGATAGGATATTGTCTTCATAATAATACTGGAAATTAGGGTGATGTTCGAGAAGACAAGACATAAATGCACACACGCACCCACCACCAACGCGCGCGCACACACACACACACATATACACACTCACACGCATAATATTTTCAATGATAAAGAATATAATCTATTGATTTAGAGACAGCTATTACATTATCCATGCCATATATAAACATTACATACACAGTTGATGGAAGAGAGAGAGAGAGAGAGAGATACAGAGAGGCGTACGAGAAACGCCAAATATACCAAGATAATCAAGAAAGGAAAATTTATCTTTTATCATTGTTCATATTGTTTCTTATGTTTGCAAGAACCGCATCTAGTCTAGAAAAAGAAGAGCTCACACATTCGTGTTTGAGCAACTAAATCACCTCCTGCATTTTCATTCCTTTAATGGAAGCCAGATTCCCGCGTTAATAAACGAGAGGTGTATTTTCCTGTCAGTATACGTCCATTCGAGAATCAATATTGATATTTTACCAACTATTCCTCCGATGTGACTCTCTAAGGACCTCACTGCAAATAGAGGTTTGTGGGAAAAAAATACCACTGCATGCTTTGGCAGTTCTAGTTTGACAAGTTCGTTGGTCAATATTCACCTCCGTCATCTTCATGTCCGCGGCGCTGATTTTAATACACTCTATCGTATAATATATGCACCAAATCAATCTCAGCGACACTCGAGCAGTAGGCCTAACCCCAGCTCTACATCCAGAGGGAAAAAAATGAATCATTCATCATTTCTAGAATGTTGTTACTTTTCTGCCCATGTCTATCACCATGTATATGTAACGTTATCTTTTGTCACCTTTGGTACGTATTAGGGGTGCACTCACAAGACATCGCAGTAAGATCTTAAACAAGCTTTCTTCCTCAGCTTTATGCCTGTTCAATGATAAGTCGTCTTGCTTTTGGTGTGGCTGACTGAAGAGATGTAAGAATATTAAATACAATACAATGAATGTTATACTGTATATTCACACATAATATTCGTATGAATGCATATGAATAAAATATGTATGCGTGTACGCGTGTGTGCTGTTTATGTGTTTATTGTTTATCTGTGTGTGTGCGTGTGTGCATGAAGACCACACATTCATAAAGACAAAAGTTTGTTAGCTGAGTGCAAAACACACAGGGTATCTGCGTGATTTCCTCCAAACGATTTTTTCTACGCCACTATCAAAGCTAATCTAAATGCTATGTAGAAGAGTTGGGATATGCGCCTAAATCAACATAAGAGTTTAAAAACAAACAAACAAAAAAGGCTGCGTCGTATAAGCTATAAGTAAACACAATGATTGTACATACATACATATACGCATGCAGATGGATTACCAACATTTCTCTCATCCATTGAATAAGTAGGAGGCGTTATAGATAATAGATAGAACTTGTAAAGTGTAGGATCGGGAGCAGTACAAATGAGACAGTGAAGTTTGTATCTCAAACAATCCTTTAGATGCTTTCATATCCTAGAGTAATTTACAAATTTTACAAGCTAATTTGCTTTCCTTGTGAATTTATTCCTCTTTTCCATTTAGATTGTATTGCTTACTTGTTTATTTATCTAAAAACCAAAGTTGATAATACATCATCATAGTATTGTATCCATGTTTTGTTGAAACGTAAAATATGTGATTCAAAATACCTTGAAATATTTTGTACTCACGTAAGCGTTATGTATATTACTTTGTATTACTTTATATGGAAATAAAATAATTTGAATTGAATTGAGTTGAAACAATAAGGGAAATAAATGAATACTAGGAATCACTCTCAGATGAAAATACCAGCTCTTACGGACTGGATGGAGAACCAAAGTCTTTTGTGTCCATTTGTGTCTAGTTGTGTAGAGAGAGATGGCATGTCGTTAACACCTTGTTAAAAAGCAATGATATGTGTTACATAAGTATAATGCGAATATTATGTGCTGCTGTTACTCTGCCCGAGGGTCCTTTTACTCAAGAGATTTCACTTTCACATTTCGAGGAATGCCTCCATGAAGTAATCAAAGAAGTGGACACTTACCTCTGTTGCTCAAATGTTCTTCTTCGTCGTCTTAGGCATTTGTTTTCTTGTCGTCTGTACATTTTTTCTTTTCTTTTCTTTTCTTGTGTATGAAATCATTGAAATTAGAGGGTACTCTATTATGTCTTTGCTCAGAATGGATCGTTGAAAAGCTAACAGACTGAATTGATTCACTCGCTGTTTCCTCAAATCTATGACATCTTTTTCTCCAACACTGGAAGACTCCATCAGTATTCTGCACCATTATCCAAAGTAAACCAATCCCTAGCTCATCACTGAGCGCGCACTTAGACATTCATTTTGTAATCACACAGACCTCAGTATGGGCTCTCCAACAATAGCATTTGCATTTCTCTAAGTAATTATTGATTGCCAAATTCAAGGCAAAATTTTGTCTCTAATCATTTCACAGAAAAAAAATAAGTTGTGTGCACTCTAAACAGATCTGCTTAATTGCATATTCAATTAATAGAATACATGTATGGGCTACAATTACAGTCATGATCATGATGATATTGTCATAAGAGAGAATCGGTGTTAGTTGCCATTCATGGTTTCAACAGAAACTCTTTCTGAGAATCACACCTTTCATACAATCATGATTTTGAATATTTTTGCCATGGTCACGGTGCCATGGCAAAGGTCAAAGAATGTTTTACTTTCTTCCTTCTTTATGCTGATGAAGTCTACCAGTGTTGGAGAAGATGATGTCTAAATTCTCACCTAGACTGCTTTCACATGCATGATATAAATTTCATCGAAACATGATGAAGTGACAATTATCTACTGTCTACTGCAATTTATAGGCGATAACAACCTTGCTTAATATACCCTCGGTATTTTCAAACTCACTAGGACTTCCTGAAATGCAAATAACATTAATTTCAGATATCATGTTAATTAAAATGAATAAAGAAAACAAAGATATATAAAGATATGAAGAAAGATAAATCTTGTATGAATAAAGTCTGCAGTTATCCCTTGTAAATCTGTTTTCACATTGAGTGTACTATCGGTGTAGCCCAAGATAGCAATTTAAGTTTGTATGATGGTATAAAATGACCTTATTTTTACAATTGCTTTTCTGAAGTTTAGTGTTTGTTGTGGTCCCATTACACGCAAGAAGTGAAGTGACATCTTCTTTTACATAAATCAGGATCAAACATTTTTATTTTTTCCAACTTAAGCAAATGAAAATGAGTTTATAATAATAATGGTTTCGTAAGTGAAGTCAATATTCTTTTATATTCATGTCTGTCATTAAGGTTTTTTTTTTCTCTATAGACGCTTATATTTTCTTAATCTTGACCTCTTAAAGTTTTTTTTTCCCCTTACATTGATTGGTAAGAGCGAAGAACGACAAACAGGACTTGCCTTTTGTAAACAATTCATCAGTTTTAGCAGAAATTCTGAACGTCAAATCTGATTTCATCCAGAACCCAGGGGTATAGAAATGCCAGTGTTTTTCTTTGAGCAAGATTTAATTTCCGTTAGTTTATCCCGCGGGAAAGCGTTTGGCGGTATATATTCGCTTATTTAAACGCAGCGTGTACTCAGTGTATGGACTGGTATAGGAGATATATACGGCGCCGCGTTTCTCTGTCAGTTAGAGTCGACAAGTGGAAAAGACCAAGAAAACAAGAGAGGTGGAATGAGAAGAAGAAAAACATAATGACGAAAGTAGAGAAAGAGAAAAGGAAGAAGGCGAAGGGAAAAAAAAATCAGTAATAACCTGGACTGTTAGTTGAATGCCTGTTTACTTTGTTTGAATGCCATCTAACACAAGGTTGCATTTCGTGTAATCTTACTTCATAATTATGCAAAAACATTAATCTACAAGAGTGTACTCTTTTGGGAAGCAGTGAACGTGTTTCCATGGACTACTTGAAACATTAGCTCAGCTAGTCAGCTAGTCAGCTAGCTAGCATGTTCACAATAATCTTCTCTTTCCCTCTGTCTGTCTGTCTGTCTGTCTATGTGCCTGCCTCCTTCTCTTTGTATAGCTGATATATATATATATATATATAGAGAGAGAGAGAGAGAGAGAGAGAGAGAGGATCATTGTTATCACTCCAACTTTCTGACAAATGCCAAGCCTCCAAAAGCTTGAGAAGGTTAAAGATCGAAGGGAATAACGTGTGACTGGCATTATAAATATATAATTCCATATAATTGTCACGATTGTGACAACACCATTACAATATGCAATCCATGTTGGTTTGTTTTTTCGGCTAATTTCAAGCTCATTTCCACCAAATTACCGAACGCTTCATTCAATTCAAATTCAATTCAAATGGTCAACGACATCAAAAATCAAACCTAAAATAGACATGCAATAGATTGTTTATTTAGAGGAATGCATGTATTGCATTCATACGATTTTGTCTGTCGAAAGTGGTAGAAAAAGGATTGCAATATAAAATTGCCTGAAAACTTGATTCAAAATGAATTTGGCCTTGGCTGCCTTGTTACGAGTCAAATACGTTTAGAGCATAACATCTTTTATTTAGCATATCGGTATAGAATTTTCCTTCCACCAGCCAAGTGCATGCAGCCGGTAGTTCAACACCCAGACATATTTGTCCGGATGCCTATAAGTAGCGCGCCAAGAAATGGACGGATGAAAAGAATCTGATGAACAAACACAAAGATGACAAAAGAGGCAAACATGACATGGTTACAAAATGTAAAAGTGAATCAAACATTTATGACGTAATCAAACATTTATGACGTACATATTCCTTATAATGATTTAAAATGAAAAGAAGATAAAAAGATACTTTTGACTAATAATAATGATGCCATTATTTTCAAGTAAGCAAAATGTTGTGTAAATTGATATGGCTGACATGAGCTTAATTACGTGAATAACAATGATCTCTGAAAATTAGTGTTTACTTAAAAACAACAGAATTAAAACAGACAAGTTTTATCAAAGAGAAATTGTAAAAAAATGTCTGTACTTTGGCAGTGTTGCTGAAATTGATTGCTGAAACTTGAAATCTTGAAAACGAAACTGAAGCCTGTTTTACTGAGGTTATGTCTTACACGCTCATTTGATTGAATAGGGATGTTGTGCCACGAAATTTAATGATTATCTTACTATTTAGAATGATAATGATGTCAAAAATTATTACATGTATTTCTATAAAGTTAGATACAAAACTGAAAGTTCTCAAGTGCGACTTTGAACCAAGAGGAAAGGTGAGTGAGGAGAATCGATGGAACATGAATGCTTGGCAAATAATCCGCATGGACCTTTTTTTTAATGAAATAAATCCGGGAAAACCTATGTTTCATGTTTTTTTTCTTCATTCAATTTGATATTTAGAGCTATTCATGCGGCTCCTTCTTTATTTTTTATTTTTGTCATTGGATTTAATTGCTAAAGGCACTCAGTATTCAATTGTTCTTATGAGCAATTGGATGTGGAGTTCGGAAGAGAAAGAATTGTCTTCATTTCAATTCTTCTTGATCAAAATGGCAGGATAATAAAAAATGAAGTCACAGAAAGCTTGAGCGCTACCTTTAAGAATGAATTTCTTACATTCCTCAAAGCGAGGTATCAATACAAATTTACAGCCATGTCGAGTGATTGTGTACTAGCTCATTGGTGTATAGATACATTTGTGTATGTATTTACCAACGAGTGTGTTTCAAATCTATATCTAATTTATATCTGAAACCTTCACAACTACAACCATTGCTCCCCTTTGTCTTCCTGGCCTCTACATCCTCTTCGATAGATATGATAACAAGTCCGTGATTATGAGTGCGAGAAATGGGATATTGACTCTCTATCAATGAGATTGGTTTCCTTAAATTAGCTTTGCATGCACATCGTGTTGATTTGATTACATGAGTAGGGAGGTTACAGTTCATCATTCCATGTATTCCGAAAGTTCGTTATTCTGAAGATAGAAATTCACATACAAAAAGTTTGTTATTGCGAAGGTTCGTGTGATCCGAAAATGAATAAGGCTCGCTATTCCGAAGGTTTGCAATTCCGGAAAAATAAATGAGGTTTGTTATTCCGAAGTTTCGTTTATCCGGAAATGATATAAGGTTCGTAATTCCGATAGGTTTATTAGTGCGCACCTTTTTTGTTTGTTTATTTTGAATTTACATAATAATTCTTACATTCACCATTACAACACTTATTATATTATTTGTTATCAGAGGGACAAATCTATGAGAACACTTTGAAAAGCTTTTGATTTGTGTGCATTTAAGATGGATTCAAGATTAAAGGACAGGTTTTTTTTCTCTCTTAGTTATTACATATTTCACGTAAGATTAGATTCATCCTCCACCATGTCCACAGGTTAACGTGTAGAAAGAGTCTCTTGTATGGTGATAGTCTTCGGCAATTTTCTTACTTATATGAAGCTAAAATAAAGAGATGCTTTGTATGTACAGTAAAATTCATCTCCCTAAGCTGTAAGGGAAGCAATTTCTGATAGCAGTATGGTTGTAAACACATCTTTTGTAGCAATTGTATGTCTTTCATTGCTGGATGTAGGTTAAGAATTTGGTTTTGTATGTTATTGGGTTAATAACCCCCCCCCCCTCCCCCAAATAAAAAAAAGAAAAAGATGAAAGTTTAAACAGCTGATCGACAACCAGATAGAAGACATTTGTCGACATACATTATTAAATCATCTAGATTAGATCTTGAAATAGCAACGTCAACATGACAGGGACCGTGTTTGTGTCTTTGATCAGATTAAGGAGTAACCAATCACATACCAGTGGAGGTACACTCAGGATGTAATTAGTTGTAAACAAGGCCGATGTTAAAGGTTATATCCGACCTTGCTTCTGTACAACGCGCAGAGATCCGAGTCGCTTGAGAGAAAAATCTCTTTCCAATAAGATATTTGTGTGTGTTTGCTTTCCTTCGTAGATGCAGATTAATCACATGGAAGCACTCTCTCTCTCTCTCTCTCTCGCTCTCTCCCTCCTCTCTCTCCCTCTCTGTCTGTCTGTCTGTCTCTCTCTATATATATATATACATATACATCTATGTATTCTATTGTATATAGTATGTATATATAATCATATAGGCCTTTATACAGAATATATATATATATATATATATATATATATGCGTGCGCATCCGTGTGTGTGTGTGTGTGTGTGTGTGTGTGTGTGTGTGTGTGTGTGTGTGTGTGTGTGTGTCTATCTCTCTCTGTGTAAGTCTTTGCAGTGTAAGCCTTTGTCAGGTCTTCTTTCAGTATGACATACAGTACTCGTATATTGATATGCATGTGTAACTTACATCAGTGGTATCAATAAACAGAAGTGATAGGATTCTCGGGCGTCTTGATAACATGTTCGGTGCATCACACAATGTCAAGGAATTTGACTTGTCTGGATTTATTCTAGGTAATATTAAACTCACCTGGATGTAACAATGAGGGTACATGGTCAAAGAAAACCACTTTGACTAACTATTCAGACTTTCAATTTTCATATTGCTCAGTTGGATTCTCTATAATTGAAGTCAATGATGGCAATATGATAGGAAAAACAATATTTGTAACTGCATCCCGGTAAATAAGACATGAAGCCATCAGAGAACGACAAAACATGACGCTACCCTCAAAAGTTAGGCAGTGAAAGAAGATGACTTGGAACGGGTTAAACGCAAAATTGAAACTAGGCGTCTTCAGGTAAGTAGAATTAAAGAATTGTAGGGAAGACAGCATTAACATAATAATTCTTTGAAATTGATATTTAATCAGCTACCGTTTTCCTTAAAAGTTGATTGACTGACCGTTACTTATACGACGGCATTTTCTATCTTGTTGGTTGAAACTGTACCATGCTCGCAAGACGTTTGCCAAGTTGTGCCTATAGTTTTGACAATAAGGGCTTGATTGCATTATCGGATAGGAGAGAGATGCTTAAAATCAACGGGAATATGATATCAAAATCATGAACGAAGGATTAACGTTGTTTGAAAAAAAAAAAAGATGTTTGAGAAAATAAGGCAAATGGGAAGGGGGAAAAAGATGATACTTCAAAATGCTGCTTTGAATTGTGCAAAATGTGAATGGCAATAGCCTACTGCTACATGTATTTCATTCTTCATATCATTACTGCCCATGGGCAACCAGCTGCGGTCGTGTATGCGTACGGCTGTGGCTTTCAGTTGGCTTACGGAAGCGTTTTACGGAGGACGAGGCCGCCCTCTTGTGAAAGCGAACTTAACTCGGCATCAATCCTAAATACGAGAAGATATACCAACCATTACTACCCGGGCCGATGCTAACGTTCAGAACGTCCGTGGAAAATGAGTTTCGAAGATTAGTTTCGCGAGCAATTTCTTCCCCGAGTGTTCTTGTGTCACTTCTACCTGATTCTGGATCGTCTATCATTGTTCTTCTATAGCTGAGCGTTGTAGGTTTCTCCTTTTCGTCGATTGTCTACTTTAAGATGTTTAACTTCAAATCGAAACTCGTGGAGATTTATTTATATAGCACCATTCACTCAACATTGAAGGAACAAAACACGGAAACTTTGAGGAAGTGATCATTCTATAGGAGAGTCGTTCACATTCATCGCTGAGACCATCGCCGTAAAGAAGTCGTACCATTCATCGGTTCCACTGGCTGAGACCATCGCCGTAAAGAAGTCGTACCATTCATCGGTTCCACTGGCTGAGACCATCGCCGTAAAGAAGTCGTACCATTCATCGGTTCCACTGGCTGAGACCATCGCCGTAAAGAAGTCGTACCATCCATCGGTTCCACTGGCTGAGACCATCGCCGTAAAGAAGTCGTACCATTCATCGGTTCCACTGGCTGAGATCATCGCCGTAAAGAAGTCGTACCATCCATCGGTTCCACTGGCTGAGACCATCGCCGTAAAGAAGTCGTAAGTACATTTTGAAAAGATCTCATTGTTACCCCTTTACGATGTTAATGTCCACGAGAAATGCTATCCATCCCTCGCTCTAGAATCTCTTGAAGTCAATATTCTGTTATATTCATGTCTGTCATTATGTATATCATGTTTAATCGTACAAAGATCTCTGTCTAATAACACTCTACAGAATAGGAAAAAAAGTGTATAATTTCGTATACCCACTTATTCAAATACGTTCATTGCCTTGAAATCTATTCTAGAAATTTGAAGATGTATAAGCCTTTGTGTTGGAGGTTGTAATGAATAAAAACCGTTCTCCATTAAGCAAAGTGGGAAGAATAAATGGTAACAAAGAGACAAGTTGAAGAGAGAGGGAGAGAGAGAGAGAGTGAGGGAGAGAGGATTCTAATTGAAAGGGTGGGAAAGAGAGAGAGAGAGAGAGGTAGAATAAGGCATCACTTGCTTTATGTTGATGGCACTTAATGTCTTTCTATTATAATAAACGCTGTGACGTTATTATTATCATACCCCAGCCCATGATAGATTGTACTCATTATTGCTCATTGTACTCACAACATTGATACGTCTCTTTACAATATTTGCCCCTCTGCGGCACTTGTATAGAACGCGACATTTTCATGCAAATCTTGTTTCAAACTTTTCCTTTTATCATTCAGTGTGTTATCAATCATTTCTCCCGCTCTTTAGAAAAAAAAATGATTATATTCTGATCAAGTGCATTATTTCAATAAAGCTTTCTACGAAGCACAGGGCATTGGAGACGTTTCAATCAGTAATGTGGACAGTTTTCGCCCGCCTGACAGCTTCCATTGTAGTGTACCATGGCTTAGAACCGCCTAGAAAGTCGGGTATTTATTTTGGCGTCTTCGGTATCCTTTCACGCGGCGCTTTATAACAAACACTAATACAAAATTCCGTCTTCTTGACAGAGTGGACAAATCTTCGTCATTAATGAACAGATAGATATTATGAAACATAAAAGACGATTATGAAATATGCAAAGAAATCAAGAGACCTAATAGGCTTTTGCAAGCTACAAATTAATGTTCAGTTTGATCGTTTTGATTTGATTTATTTTTTCCTAATAATCATGAATGATAGACACATGAAATAACGCGACAGTAATTAACATAAACAATATATACACGTCACAAGAGTTCTTCTTGAACTGGCACGAATGATACAATGATTCTTATTTTTATTTTTTTTTTTAAAGAGAAACATATTTGGCAGAGGTACGAAAAATGAACATAATAATTACTGAAATATTTTTCCTTCTTAAGAGTTAACAACATTATTCTACTTACACTGAAATAAACTGTATTTTGGTCACAGATCTGTTTACAATGAAGATACACGATTGTCAATATAATAATAATATTGAGTGCTATTCTACAGTGAGAGAACATTGACATCAAATTTATGCAAATATGTATTAAATACATGTAGATATACATGTATGATTATACACATGGATTATGGACCCATGCTACTGATCAAATATATATATAGTCTTTCAATTTAGCTTTCAATGAAAAGAGGCCTGAAGATTGTTTTGGGCTATTAAAGTTGACACATTCCAAAATAAGGTATCAGTTGTTTTGTTTTTTTTGTTTTTTTTGCTAAGGGGGGGGGATTGTTTGTTTTTGTTTTTGTTTTTTGTTTTGTTTTTTGCCTGAATTGGGCTATCAACAGAGGGAAATGAACGTGAGGATTGTCTTGTGGGGTGTGATAAAAACTGTCATTTCAAACAATGAAATATGCAATGCTGCTGAAAGTTCTTGTTTGCGTAGTTAAGTATTTCACTGAGAAAAATTATATAATAACTTCAGTTTAGTATTTTACTATTACAAAATAACACATTTGTTGGGGATTATTTCCTTACAGTACACATTATCCCCATCGCTTTCCTCCGATAAATGAATTTATGATGTATCAATTTCAGTTTCTTGCATGTCTTGTGATTAACATTTTTTAATCTAACAAATTGACATGCAAATAAACTTTCAGGCAAGATATAATGGTAATATGACACGTTACGATTAAAACCAAACCGTCTAGGATATATTGTAGTCCATATGTGGTGAATTTCTGCGATGTACCCTCTGTGTCTTGTCGCTATTCTAAATTAACACTCCTAATTTTGTTGTAAATACAAAATTTAAATATGATAGCATCTTTGAAAATGATCCTGTTACCATCGAAGTAATTCCAATTCAGGGAGTCAAGTCAGCGATTTGATAATAGAAAATTAGATTGACTTAAACTACGAAGGTAAATTATTCATTTTTTGTTGTTGCTTTCAAACTTAAAACCAATAAATGACTATTTACCCTCACTTTAATCAATGTTATATTTATGAAGTATGATATTACCGAGATTGATGCTATCGTTCTGTGGTTGTGGTCCATGAAATCATAAAATACAACATAATCACTTTTTATTAAAGTGAAACAGTCAAACAGAAAAGCATAACATTACTTCGGTTTTTGTCTATAATGAAAAGCGAGGTTTGGGTTGAAATATTTCAGTTTTAACTTGATTGATATTTCTATCTGCTAGAAATCCCGTAAGGAACTTGAAGTCGATTATTCGTTTTCATCAAAATGGATTTAATTTCAGTGTCAGCTGTTGACATTGTTTGCCCGTTAAAGGTTCTGTTTACCATTGGGAACAGTGATTTAAAAAAAAAAATATTCAAGATATTACATGTAGTGCATATGTTTAGGTCAGTTGCATCACAAAACATCCTACCATGTACAAATTTTGCAGTAAAGCCTAAAATGTAAGGAGATATCACTATTTTTCTCAATAAATCATAACTGTAGACGGTTGAGAAACACTTTTATTATAACTATTGTTCAAATTTGTATATTTAACAAAAAAAAAAAACACCTGAAAATTGATTATGCAGATTTAAATTTCTACATTGGTTCTATCCCTGACTCACATTTTAGAACTATTTTGAAGCGCTAAGGCTGGGTTTTTGTTTCATCAGCAAATGGTGAATAAGGCCTTTTAAAGTTGCTCGTCATATGGGGTAAAAACTTTTATATGATATTGGGACTTTTTTGATTTGCTAGGTATTTTTCTGTGTCCCAGTTTGCTGGTTGTCAAGGTCATTTAATCTGTGTGTGTTCTCCGGGCGTCTTTTCTGAAAGTGACTGTCACAACGATATCAAGTATGTCGACTCTCATTTATGAGAACAACAGCAACACTTCGTGACGAAAAAAAAAAGCACGCCATGAGTTTTAGTAAATTATTGTATTAGGTTTCGACCGCATTAGACGTCTCAAAAATGAAACCGGATTTCATTTGCCTGGTGATGAACAATTGAATGTGTCGGTATATGAGTAAAACATGGGCATGCTTGCTTAGTATAGGGGAAAAGAAACCCGAAGTCAACAACGTTAATCTGCACTTCTCGCGCTTTCTGACCTGACGAATATAAAAACTTTTCGGGTGTGTTACACAATATTTTCCCGCAGATAAACAATTCAAACCTGTAACCTTTGTGATACACAATATTACCACGTTGTACAATTTCTGGGGCATTGTGCAACCAATAGAATTAAAGCACAGGTTAATTCATCATGGGACTTCCACACTTCCCACGTGGACAGTCCTATTTCCCTTTACAAATTCACCATGGCAACTGACACTGTAGTACCTAACATTAGGTAGCATCGTGTACATACACTTATCTCATGACTAGGGGATATAATCAAAGTCTTTGCCACTTCCGATTGTAGTTCAAAGTTCTACATCCCCTAACTGACGCTGACGACGGGTACCGCACATACCACGACACCTGTATACTGTTCGAACGTGGACCTTGTGGAAACCGTAGACGGCATCAGGTAAAATGTACCGTGATCCTGGAATCTTACTCTCTCGTGATTACTGGAGCAATATTCCCCACGTTTAGTCATCAGTATAACACAGAGTATGCAATTACATCATCCGTGTTAAGAGGAGGGTGCCCTGGTCATTATTGTACTAGATCACAGTGTGATATCAAAACAACCAATACTATCCAGAGTAGGTAAGCATATAGTCTCCATACCGTCAAGCCTCGGCTTAATATGGAGACCCTTCTGTTTAAGTTCCATAAGCTGTTTGTACTTGTCTTGTATAATTGTACTAACAATCTTGTATAATTGTATAATTGTACTAATTGTACTTGTATAATTGTACTAAAAACTATGTGTCGATATACTGTTTGTCAAAATGACATGTACATAATCATATCTGATGTAACGGAATTAAGCAGAAATAAATCAAATCAAATCAAATCAAATTAATACAATACTGAAAAATGTCATCCTTGAGAAACCTCTTTCGTACGGAGTATTTTAAAGAGTTGTTCTCGGTATAAGGTAAAACAAACGCTGGCAGCCTGTACCGGCAAATTTGGATCCGTGTTGCACGCAAATGTCTACTTTGGTTCTGTCATCTTCAAGGTAGTTAATAGTCATGTATTGTTATTACGCCTATGCTTCTTAGATCTATCAACTCCGGAGGATTTGAATCCAAACTTGATGTTCCATGTGAGTCATTATTTGATGTTCACTTGATATAGGTCTATAGGTATTAAAAACATGCGTCTCGAAACAGCATATGCTTTATTTATTACTCTAAATAATTACTTCGTTAGATTTAATGGGGTCATCCAACGAGACCAACACTCACGAGTCATACAACCAACGAGTTCGACATATACAACACGGGGCTTAATGTGTCGGCCTCGTGGGCCTTGTTAACTTACTGTCGAACTCATGGGCTGTATGACTGGTGAACTGTGTGTAACTCGTGGGCTGTATGACCATGGACCTTTTTTGTAGGTCCATGGTATGACCCATGGGTTTAATTATTCTTGGGCTGTATGACTCGTGGGTGTTGGTCACGTGACGTGCACCCGATTTAATTCCCATTGTATTTGGACATCAGTGAACAGCCAGTGCTAAAACTTGTCGAGTCTGAACAAATATTCCAAATGGAGTAGGCCTATGTAGCCCTATATGTTTGGGGTGTTTTTTTTTTTTTTTTGGCTTGTTTATTTGATTTATTTTCTTCAACATAATTTCATACTACATAGGCCTAAATCATTTTTTTTTAGATACATTTTTGAAAAATAAATAAATAATACAATGTACATGAAGTCATACAAAGTATTGATAGGAATTGACAATGGTACATAAAAATGTAGTATAATTTGCCAATCTTTAACGCGTATAATGCAACATTTTGTAACTCAGATTCAGTTTGATGTTACCGAAACCAAGACAAACCAACACACAAAAATCTCTTCACTATCCTCACTACTATGCTCAAAACCGTGCTCAACACTTTGTTTCCAGATTTTGTGCAATTCGGTTTATCGTTAGATATAGTACATGCTGCATTACATTTAAAGGTACTCCAATATCCCTTTCTCCCGTTTTCACGGTCCCTTTTGTCCACCAGCCCTTTGGAGCCCTTGAAAGTACCTCCATCTATACTCAGATGCCATTTTGATGATCCTCGGCTGTTTGAATTGCTTTGTGTGTCTTTTTGTATTGATTGCATACTTTCACTTTCTGTCAAATGGCGTATTGATATACAGCAAAACATATTATTTGATATGTGTAGATTCGTAGAAGGTACTTGAAATCATATCCATCCAAATTACACGGGAACTGGGCAGTGGTACAAATATACACATATTGTACCTAAGTGGTGAAGAAGGGGTAAAATTCAAACATTATGAAACATTGTGAAGCTGATGTACAGAGGTGCCAAGAGAGAGAGAGAGAGAGAGAGAGAGAGAGAGAGAGAGGGAGAGAAAGTTATAGATTGCATGTACTGAATACAGTACAATACATGTTTAATTTTATAGTCAGCCAGCATGCTCTGTGACAGTAACTAAGGAAAACTTGTTGTCTATAATATACTGTCACTTTGCAGTGTAAAGCCCATAGTGGATCCACTCATGGACATTTATTTAGGGTGTTAAATCGGACAGTTTGTACCATCGTTGAATTTTTGAATTTTCAATGCAAGCTTCTCTTTCTTAAAACCTATCACTTTGATTATCATGGATGTTATGTACAAATAATTCTTATTTCAAGGACTGTTGAAACGTACGTTACATGAAGTAGAACTATGCCGTTGATTCATCCCGGAAGAATTAATTAATTGGTCGCTATTAGACTGGGAGTAAATTTGCGGTTTGAATATTTGGTTCATTAAATTTGGCATAATCTTTTGAGATTGTTCTTTTATGAAAACAGAATCAATGCACAAAACAATTACTTATCTGAAAATATGTCAAACATATATATATATATATATATATATATATATATATATATGGTTTCATTTGACGTTGTCTTAAATGGGATGGCTAGTAACTGATCCGTGGGAATCAGTGGGAATGCTGGGGGATGATTGTTCCAATCCTTGTGGGATTCATTCAAGAGTTCATCGTATATCTATTGTTGTGTGAAAATGATTTGCTTCAGAATGGTCTCATATTCAAGTAATGTGCAGTTTAATGTTTCCAGGTTAGCATGCCTGTACAGTGACGGGGCATTAAACTGCACATTACTTGAATATGACACCGTTCTGAAGCAAAGAATGATTTTCACACAACAATAGGTGTATAATGTACTCTTAAATGAATCCCACAAGAATTGGAACAATCATCCCACAGCATTCCCACTGATTCCCACTGATCAGTTACTAGCCATCCCCTTTAACTATAAGGCCTAACATGCACACGTGATATCATTGGCATTAAGAAAAAAAATATCTAGAATTCCATAACTCAATAAACTCATGACGGGCTCTTTGGCTCATTTCCAGATCCAGTATTGGCTGCCACGAGACTTATACCCTCATCAGGTGATGGCAAAATAAGATGTGATCTACGTTTTTGCCTATCTCAAATCTGTTTCGGATGTTAACCGCGTTTTATTTCATTGCATATTTCTCATTTGTTATAAACACACAAACGTGTACAAAAGAGAACATTGTTTCACTGAGTAGTCCTTAATGTCGCTACGAACTGAAAATTATTCTGCTATTTTCCCACGTTCTTGTCATATGTTTCTATCTTTCGTGGTCAAGTTACAAATGATTAAGATCGTTGAGGATTAACTCTCACACGAGATTCATCTTATTCGTGTTATATATCGTTTTACTCACTCACGTGTCCGCTACAGATTCTGTGGGTTACCGCCAATATGCAGGCATTAATGAAGTCGTGTCTGTCATTAGATTGGTCTGAGTTAGGTTACTTCTATATCCAGATTCTGTTTGCTGCTATTGATTGTCTTGACGACAGGCATATCTGCCATGACATGTTTGACAAGGACTATGTCGGTAATGCAGCATAGAATTTTATAAGGCTCACCAAACAATAAGAGGCAATTCTTACTGTTCAGCGTTTGTTTTTATGCATTACCTTTGATTGGGTACATGAGTCTTCACTTGGCCTTCTTCTCCAATTACTTATAATAAACATCCCTCTTCATTCTCAATTCTCCTCTAAGGCCCGAATTCACAAAGGCGGTACAAATGAAACCATGGTTTAAACCATGGACAAAAACCATGGAGCGCCAAGTGTCGCACCGAATATTTCGTTACGAAATCAGTCTTTTCGTCGATGAAATGATTAATTTGTGACGAAATGACAACATTTTGTAACTAAATGAACATTTCGTCCACGAAATGATAATTTCATTAATGAAACGGTCAGTTTGTTGACGAAATGACCAATTTCGTAACAAAATATTCCGTGCGACACTTGGCGCTCCGACATGGTTTTTGTCCATGGTTTAAACCATGGTTTCTATTTTGTTCCACCTTCGTGAATTCGGACCTTTATGTCTATGTATTGACGATCCAGTGGTCTTATTCTTTCCTGTAGAAAAGACATCTGCTATTATGTATGTAAATTCAATCCTTCTCCCGCTGCTCAAATCAACTCAATTGCCCTTTACGCTACACCCTACACACCATCGCACTTCACATCTTTAGCCCATTGGTGGGTCTCTCTCATCACGTGCTTTAATGGCAACGTTCTTTGCACTTTTCATTCTAACGCCCGTTTACACACAGCAAGAAATCATCACAAAGCCCACGTTGTCAATCATTGCTGTGTTAGTTGTTCTGTTTATCATGATATGTCACGACACAATAATTCAAATAAACACTAGACCCCGATACCTTTCTTGTTCTTTCTCATCTGTTTGTATCTCTATCTCTCTCTTTTAATAACATGAAATCAATATTTCTTAAACGTGGAGTCATATTACATCTAACGTTTCGCACAATTTCTGAATCCATCCTTCAACACGAGACCGCTTAGAACCAAGCTTTCTTCGGTAGATCGCAACCTTTTGACCCAATGACGTCAGCATAGATGGCGGGGGTGGGGTGGGGCATGAGTTATGTATAGACAGAGCATGCCTGTTTCTAAGAATATAAATGAGGACGCTATACGTTTTGAGAGCTTATCAAACACCCTTTAAAATTCCATTGCTGTCATTATGCGTTTCCTGCATGTGAAGTGATAACTTTTATTTTCTTTCTATATGATATGTGGGGAGTCATCTTCAGACCGATACACACACAGACACACACAGACGCATACTACATTAATTACACATACACCATGCAAATTGTATGTAGGCATAACGATACACTGTATTCTGAAGTTAAAGAGGTGAAAGTTCAAAGTCCTTGTACGGTGAGATTCAAAACCGGTGCCTTGCGTCTCATAGTATATACGCTGTTTTGCCTAAAAATAACCAGTGATTTTTCGATGCATTTACAAAATGGAAGAAAGAAAAGATTAAAAAAAAAAAAATCACTGAGTCGGATTCACCTCTCCATTAGTCACTGACAGTGTTGATATTTATTCTTATTTGCTTTGCAGGAAGGTTAGCAACAAGCTAGGCATAACATAATCTCACTTGCTCTTTGATATGCATTCAAAGAGAGAGAGAGAGATAGAGATCGCAAAACATTTCCATCAATATAAGTTACATTATCGTATGGTTCGTGACTTTTTTGTTTTTAGAAAAAAAAAACGCTTGAATAAAAAAAAAATACAAAACACCTGACATCACTATCAACACCGTCTTTCCATTGATAAGGAAAACCGATTTTGACAAGGAAGACTAACGCAAGTATATGATAGAAGATTTAATGATTGTAACTTGACTTTACAGTGGCTAAATACGCCAACATTTTGAATTTGCAAGATAATTAACAAACTCATAACGACTGTCTTCCATTTCACATTTGGGTTTTTTTCTCCTTTTCTCTCGTTCCACTTACGCCTTTATGTTTTTAATCCATCATGTCTTTTCCCCTATATATCTGTCAGCTGATCCAATTTACGATACCCAAATCAACTCACTGAAATGAGATGAGAATCAAGACCCTAATGTCTTTTTTCCCCATGCACTTGTGCTCCCCAGAGAGGCAGTTACAGAATGTTAAACTATACACGATCCCTCAATTCATTAGCAATACGCACTGAACGTATACAAGAATGTATGTTGCTTAGATATTATCGGATTGAAATATTACCACGACAACTTCCCTGCTTTTACAAAACCGACCTAGATGGAGCAAAAATAGGTCAGTGTCTAATGATAACAATTTAATTTCACCGCAGCTATGTTGATACAAGCTAGATCCACTACTGTGATTCATGAAAAGAAGAAAATCGGTTCTTTGTTCTGATTAATCCTTCGAGAGATTGGAGGTTGAGACAACATGTTGTGAAATAAGAGCGTCTTTTGTTACTGAAAGGAAGGTATACTCAAATTGGTTTGACAGTGAATCAGCACTAATGGACAGAGATTGCGATATTGTATGCAATTGTGAGTTTTATTTCAAATCAACATTCAGACAAAAGTCTGACAAGGTCAGTTTACAATACTGTTTGTCAGCACCTAACATATCCTAAAGCACTTACATCTTTAATAAATAAATCGTATCGTAGATTGTTAAGCACACATGAGCCAAAGGCTCAAGTGAGCTTATGCGGTCATTCATGGCATGGCGTCCGTCTTGCGTCATCCGTCTTAACTTTTTACTTTTTCAGCTTCATCTTAAAAAACCCTCTTCAGATTTTCACCAGACTTGGCATGTAGCATCCCTAGGGTAAATGGATCTGAATTTGTTTGATTGGACACCCGCATACCTCCAAATTACACTGCAAAAAGTCCGGTGTTAAATAGTGAACACCGAGCTGGTGTTAAATTTTCGGTGCTTATTTATGGTGTTAAATTAACACCTCCGGGTGTCATTTCCAAATTTTAAACTGTTTTTTGAAGAGTTTCTTAGTAACTGCACTTCTTGTTGATTTTTTATCTAAACAAGACGATCAAGAATTTTACATTAGAATACTACATTTTTGAAAAAATGTGAAAATAAATTTACACCAAAGTAACACCAGCTGGTGTGGTCCCTTATTGAAGCTGGACGGGTGTTAAACCATTGATATTAACACCAGCAAATATCAAATCAACACCATGTGGTGTCATTTTTAAATTAACACCATTACAGTGTCAAAATAACACCAGGTACAGTGTTAAATAAACGCCACGAAGTGTCAGGTGAACACTTTTCAACACCATCACAGTGCATTTTTAACACCTGTGGGTGTGGTCCTTTATTGAAGTTTGATCGGTGTTAGATTTAACACCAGTGGTGTTAAATCTAACACCGATGTTTTTACAGTGTACAGACCCTTCAAAATTCTTCTCCAGACCAAGAAGGGATCGAGCTTAGTTAATGCTATAAGTATATACACTGTGAGTACCTTGGTGAATGTAGTTTCAAGTTTTTTCATGGCGGATCCGGAGGATCTTTCCACGGGGCCTGGGGCTGTTAATATCTGACAACATGTACCTGACAAGCACCCCCTGTATACAAACATCTTCTGCTTTTGATTTCATTATCCATTCTAAGGTTTATCGTATTTATCTGTTCATTTTATGATATATTATCAATTTTTCTAATGAACAAGATGTATATGAATTTATCCTGTTCAAAATTATTAGAAAGCATACCCTGAACAAAAAGAATAACATTTCAAATAAATCATGAATACGAGTTGGTCTTTTTTAATCCCTTATGCTTTCATCAAGTAGATTACTTCATCAATTAAGTGTCATGGGTTGTTGGGTTGATGGATGCTTTTCATTTTATAATGATCTTAATTTGGGTTTAACCTTGTTTCGGGCAAAATAGGTCAAGCATTCACTTTCTAATCGATGGTCAGTCCACTGTCAAATACAGGCCTGGTCTAATTTACCCTGAGAATGAAGACAAATTGACTTCCGGTGGGAAGTGATGAAGGAGATTTTGATCGATATAATGGCAATTATGGTCGAGAGGCATGATCTGTGGCAAGTTTCTCAATTCACGACGGATGAGGTCATTGGTCGTAGCAATGCCAATAAAATTCCTGTGTTTTGAGGCAATATATTAATTCTTACCCCGTATGTCGCTTTTTATTAAGTACAACTCTCTATACGTCACCCCCTCTCTCTTTCTCTCTTTCCCTCTCTCTCTCTCTTTCTCTCTCCCTCATTGATTAATGTTCTTCCAGGCACATAATCACCCATTTCCACTCATAGAATATTTCAATATATTACATATTAATGATTATTTAATATGAAAATCTTTGAGATTTGCCATTATAACACGACGCTCTCAAGCGCGTTATATACTAATTATAAAAAATGAATAGGACTGCCCAAGGACTTGACAGTCGATAATTCATTTCTACCAGGCGAATTAGTTTGTTATAAAAGGGTTTGTTGCAAGCAGGCTTTCTATGATATGCTTTTGATTGCTAAAATCTCTTCTCGTTTGCATACAGGCGGTGAGTGAAACCACAGAAGTCTATTCAAAGTGAGCTACAGTGTTTGATGTAAGTAGTCAAAGCTGTTAAGGTTTGCTTGACTTTCTTGTGTCTCCCTGTTCGTGTTTGATGGATTCAGACTGAATCG
Source organism: Diadema setosum (assembly GCA_033980235.1). NCBI lineage: Eukaryota > Metazoa > Echinodermata > Echinoidea > Diadematoida > Diadematidae > Diadema > Diadema setosum. Next base: position 42,909,777 of record CM067062.1, on the reverse strand, counting down.
AATAGCTTTCATCAAGATCTGACCTCAAATAAGGAAGGTATGGAATGGGGGGGGGGGGGATCACACAAAAGCAGTATTATCATCGCAACCACATCATAACCCATATGCAAATCATATAGATCTGAAAAGTTGACAATCTCTGACAATTTCAGTAAAATCCTTGGTTTTGATTAGCTGAGAAGCTCTGGTCACTGACTGTTACTATGGTGATTGTCATAGATTGATAACTTTCATGAAATGGTGCCCAGGGGACCATCACCTCACGATTCTTGATCTCTTGGCTTTGATACAGATTTATTGTCAAAATCACGTGCTTCTGTCAATGATTTCACTACTTCAAGCCTCCCTCCACACAAGCGATAATTGCAATAATTATATCTAGTGTGGATATTGTCCTTTAAGGTTTAAGAAAATAACTAGGTCAAGTAAAGGTGGGTGCAACTCAATGGGACACTTGTGGGGAGACGATTATTATTATCAACTGATTTTTGCTTTAATGGCATGTCACGTGTGAGGAAACGTTAAGTGAAAGAAAAATTTCCGTGACGTCCGGAGTTTATGTCCGAATTTAAGGAAGTGCCTTCCATACTGTTGAAAAATTTAATGTTCCATTTTTCACTTTGGTGTCAAGTACGACGTGCAGTATGATTGATGTCTGCATAGGATACTTCGCTCTGTGCTTCTCAGTCGAAGTAAATCAAAGAACTTTTAATTTCTACAGATTTGAATATCTGATTCTATCCAATCCATGCAAGTTTGATATCAGTACCAAGAATATCAATGTGTGTCCCAGGTCAACATGTGTAAGAAAATTAGTTCAAACATAATGCCAGTAGGTTTGTCACTACGTCACGTGACATAGTTTTGTGTAGTAATCGGAAATACTGTAGCAAATTCCAGTTTCCCGATAACTGAAATAAGTATTGTAACTGTATATTTAATGTCAGACCATCCAACTGCATGTCTTGCTGCAGTCTTTTAGAGAATATAAAGGCAAAATATGCAACGTGCGACTGACACATGTCAGGATTGATTTTCGTGTAAACAATAGGCCCCATATTACCTAGACACCAGCCTGTGTACGTCCCGGTGGTATAGCTCCCGGGGCAGAAGGTAAGCAGGGTAGAAAGGCTCTTCCGTTTCACCACCCATCTGGCAACGATCAACTTACCATTGATCTCTCAATCATTGTCAGTGAAGCAAAAGTTCGTTGCATCCCTAACAACCTAATGTGTACGCAGTAACTACTCTTTATAGCTGTTAGCATTCAAGGGAAGTTCTCAACACTCAACACTCTTGTCTACCATGGGTAGCCCCTGCCATTCAACCGGGTATCTCTTCGCTCTTCTGATTTCTGCTCGCAACATCCTAAGGCAACGGTTTCCTCTCCTCTTTGCAGAAAAAAAAAAGGTTTCCTGTTTTTGGTCAAGCGATTTATTTGCATAAATCACATGGTAGTGTGATATCTCTGTAAGTCTCAATAGATTGTGCAACTTAAAGTTTAAAAGGTTCATCGTACTCTACGCTTCGTTTTAATTCAGGCACATTACTCTCATGTACAGTTATCGTAAAAACCCTCTCCTCATATCTAATAGCTGCTGCTGCTGATGATGATGATAATGATGATGCCATTTATCTGTATTAAGAACATTCCAAGGCGCCCGGCTCTCACAATATGCCTCACTTTATTTACAAAGTTGGCTTTTTGTGTCTTTGGCGTCGCACGGTTATAAACTACAGGCATATAGCAACCACAAAGTGGAAATGGTCCAGAGAAGAGCTGCGAGATTCACTTTAAATCGCTACCATAACACCTCAGGTGTCACAAAAATGCTGCAAGAACTTGATTGGACAACTCTGGAGCAGCGCAGAGAAAATGACAGGCTAATTATGATGTACAAAATACACAATAAGTTTACTCATCTTTCAGCACAGGACTATAGTATCAAACAGGTTACTCAGCTGACGAGAACCTCGCAACCACATTGTTATCAGGTACCATACTCGAGAACTGAATCGCATCGCCATTCGTTCTTTTAAAGAACTGTAAGGAACTGGAATTCCCTGTCGTCAGAAATTGTTTCAGCGCCATCTGTGGGATCATTCCGAAACCGACTAACGGTTGATCACAGTGGCCAATGGTGGCTAGTTATTTTCTTCAAATTTTCTATGTGCTTGTAAATATCTGTAAATAAACTGTATTAAAATGTAAATAGCACAGTCTGCAAGAATCTTCAGCCTATTGAAGGAGGCAGACTTAATCAGAAGACTGGAAGAAGAAGAAGAAGAAGAAGAAAAAGAAGAAGAAGAAGACCTGTATAATGATTTAATACGACAATCGAACCTTTAATAGTTACGTCATCAATAGGCGACGTTCAACCTGATTTTGAGTCCTACAGTTGTAGTATAAGAAATTGCAGATGCATATCAATGTGAAATATAAGTACAAGTAATATATCAATGGAAAGTAGTAGTCAGGCCCCTACAGATAAATAGCAATTGATATAACCTAGTGACTTATTGCGCTGCGGCACTAAATCGACGTTTTGTATTCCTGGATTTTTAGCTCAAACTTGACTGAAATGAGCATGCGCATATCGCTGAGGCTGATTGGTCTCTTTGCTGAATCACCCTAATTCCCATGAGAATTCGAGATTTCTATTACTTGCTTCCAAAGCTCGAAATGGGCGCTCACTTGTCATCAACACTCACAAAATGAGTCTCCCAGCATTGAGCATGGTATCACTGGAGATTTATCCTTGCATCATTGTACTCTCTCACCGATCTTTTCTTCTTCTTTTCTGTTTTAAAATTAGTATTCGGACCCACTGCTCATCGTTAACTTATGGTATTTTGCAGCTCTTTTCTCGATTTGAATAATTTATACCAACATCCGGAATGTTTACTCTGTAGATGACTATCGGCGAAAATGAAAGACAAACAACTTATTTTACAGGCACCAAGATGAGATGTGCTATGCATTGAATAGTCTTCTTAGTCCTCCTTCCGCTCTTGTTCTATTTTTCAAACGGTGCTTGGAACCACCATTGTCAGAAGCGTATAAAGGGTATATTATTTATTTCTGCTTATCACTGCAATGGATTTGATGATCATTATCTATAATAATATTGATATTGATATAAATCAATTAACACTATTTTGGTTTCTTCATCTTCAAAATTTTCGTTTTCAGACGATAAATAAAATTATTGAATTTGTCGGATTCGTCATATATGATCGACGTCATTGTTATTTGTGGAGACTGTTGTAATTTTTTTTTTTAAATATTCTCTCTTTCGCAGATCAAGTGGCATTTTTCCTTTTCCGTGAAGCGTCATATCCTGTTCATGAAAATTGGTCATGGCTTCGGGTGGCGGAGAGGTGAGCTCCGTATTCCAGTATGTTACTTCAAGGTTGTCCAAGCCCTTCAGCTGTCATGGCTGTATAGTGCCCTACTTGTATTAGGTTTCACTTTGTTTTTTTAACGGGTACTGATACAAAGCGTTATATATGCCTATACGTGCATGTTCATACCAAACATTTTGATAATGCGATGGAGGAGGTCACATCTTCGTTCTATTATGTCAGGAGAGCGATGAAAACTTGTAATCCTCTTGGACCATGGACCGTGAGTGATATTCCGCAAATGTTATGTGCAAGGTGGAATGATTGATTAAGATCATTGTGATATTCTTTGTATGTTTCAGATTTCATCACCTTTCCTGATGCTTTAGAGGTGAAACATTGTTGAATGCTTTACTGAGCAATTTGGTAAAAATTCTGCCTCATTATGGTGAAATAACGAATATAATTAAGTTGCCTTCTATTTCTACGAAAATGTCAAGATGATCACTTCTCGTCCTCACCTTTACTCTTCTTCAATATGACTACAGGTTGAAGGCCAATGTCAAAGTTTTCACTTCATGACGAAAAGTATCCCAGCTCCATAGGACGTGTTCTATACATGGAGAGTTAGGTAAGTCTGTCAATCGATCGAGGCCTTGCCGTCACTCCCAGGTAGGATGACGTGACGACAGAGTCGACACAGTCTGAACAACTATAGACTGAACATCATTTGTATACATGTACTTAGTCAATATTGTATTTGTTTTAATTGATGCTATCGAAAGTACGCTATTATTTTTATCACCCATGTTATAACGAGGACTATCTGTAAAACAAAATATTTTTGCGGCATGAAATTTTCGCGAATTGGAGCCGACGGCCTATTTCGGAGCATGAATTTTTCTTGAGTTGCCTCTATCATTCAATGCATATAGTGTAGACAAAAACTTTCGCGTGCATTTTAATTTTGCAAGTCTTGGCTCTCGCGAAATTCGCGAAATTTAAACGCTCGCGAACATTGCTCGTTTTACAGTATAAAGGTAATATTAAATTCACAATCGCAGCCAACCCCATAAGCAGCATCAATCCTCATTTCACCCATCATAGATAGCGTCACTGTCATTTCACCACCATCATCGCTATACCATTACCAGATTACCACTCTCAATATCACCCTCTGATCTACCATCACTTTTGTCTAAAACAAGCATCGTTAGGACCATCGACATCAACTACAGATTAAAGTATCTTTCACAACCATCATAAATATCAGCACCACTAGCCCACATCAATCAATCAGTTTGTGTGTGTGTGTGTGTGTGTGTGTGTGTGTTTGATTGTAGAAACCATAAATTCATCTGCACTCCCAGACTCAGATAATCCGCAGTAATGTTATTTTAACGTTACCTATTGTAAAATCTAAAACCAAGCAGGACCAAAAAAAAAAAAAAAAAAGGAAGAAGAAGAAGAAGAAGAAGAAGAACCTTACATGTGTTTTCATTGTGTATCTTCGAGAGATTAAAAAGAATGCTACAGACTGTATTTTTTGTTCTGTACAGGAAACCTTCAGTGTTTGGTATCGTCGTATCATCTCAGCCAGATAAGCTTGAAAGGAGACTGAGAGACAAAGTATGCAATCGACTTGACGCATTGTCATCCCCTCTTCTCTCTTGCTCGTCTCACTATGCCGCTACGTCACGAATTAATGCAGCATATTTGTTAAACCACTGAACTCATGAGTCAAGCATGAGAATATGGGTACAAGATCGTGGGAGTGTTTAGACGTTCAGCACGTACTTTGGTAGACATGTGGCTTTCTTTATTTGAAATTATGTGTCTTTAGCTAAATTCGACGATCGCTACATACTATCAGCCAGACACATATCTCACGTTCAACTCGACAACATTTATTGCAGAATCGACGTGCCGAGTCGGGAAGTGGAAATCAATCTTTGATACGTGTATTTCCGTTGTGCGATGCAGCTAAAGTGAAACACCTTTTTTCCTGAGTGGAGGACATTAAAATTTCGTGGAATTATCAGCCAACAACCATGGATGAAGTGATCAGTGTTAGTGACAGTGACACATCGACGTTTGCATCCACGATGATACTGACATCGACGAACACGACTTTACATTCGACCACGTCCAGTCCAGACGATGATCAGGGCTGGGGTGTCGGTACCATCGAAAACATGGCGGTAGTTCGTACGGTGTATGGTTTTATTGCCATCATTGGTATCCTTGGAAACTTTATTGTCTGTTTTGCCCTCATCCGTAACGCCACTCTGCGCACGCGCACTAGTCATTTCATCATCCATCTGGCGGTCACTGACCTCTTGACTTCATTCTGGATCATCCCATTCAATTTGTTCCCGCGCCCACCCGACTTGGCAGACAACATCGGAGGCGAGATCGTCTGCCGACTGTACTCCTCCAAGTTTCCCCTCTGGTGCACCATCTTCGCCTCGGTCTACAGTCTGGTGACGGTCACCATCGAGCGCTACTTCGCCGTCGTCCATCCGATTAAGTTCAAGATCTTCTTCCGCATGAAATGGTGCGTTCTGATGATGGCTGCCACCTGGGTAATCGGCTTCGCGTCCAACATCTATTTCTTCTTGGTGTACGATGCTGTGGATGGGGCGTGTGTATTTACAGGATACGCGTCGGTTGCTGCACAACGGATTGTAGGTGTGTACACCTTTTCGGCGGTTTACGTTGTGCCAGTAGCGCTCACGCTGTACTGTCACCGTAAGATGATCGTCTCGCTGAAAAAACAGATGGATGCGATGCGAAAAGACAAGCGACAAAATCGTGCAGCAGGTAGGTCTCTGACGGGATGATGAAAATCGGTCAGAAAATGAACTTCCATGACGTCACTACCAACAATCTCTTAATCAGAACATGTATGTCAAGTCATTCAAAGATCCAACACGAATTTGAATTATATTCCCGTTTTAAAGTCAATTTCCCCATCATCATAAACCCGTAGGGAGAGTTCATCCAAACATATCTACGAATATGTGAATTCGTTAATGTAGGTTAGTGGAACACTCGATAAAAGCTTATGGAAAATAGGAAAATATGGAGAAGATAAATACTTCCAGAGTTTTGATTAATCCCATGTTTCATCTCTTTAGGTTGGAAGCTGTAATGTCACTCATAATGTATATCAAGAAATATTTAAGAACAGTTTTCACAAAGTTTCATATTTAGAAATAAACATTCCCTCGACTTGTCATCGAGAAAACATTGAAAACATTATTTGTTATGCCGTCCCTTTGAACGATAATCAAAGTAGCAATAATATGAAAGAATCGTTTATTAATTCTGTTCAGTGATTGACGGAACGAGTTGATTATCTCACACATGAACACTAACGATGAAATCAAATGAAAGGTCGTTATGCATGCCAGTCGTTTGTTTGTTTGTTTGTTTGTTTTTCAAATGACAGGTCCTAAGTTTGATCACAAATTCAAGAAAATGGTCTGCATCGTTTAAGTTATTCATAATTGCTGTTTGCTTATTTGGCCATCCATCTATTCATAGAAAGGGCCTTCTGCTTTGGGAAAATGCAGTCCATCAGTAGGATCTGGCGAGACTTACAAAAGAATGCACATCAAATTTCATGATTCCATTTCCATCTCAAATTCCTCATGGACGAAATGGCTGGTATGAATATAATTCTAACCTAATTAACTTCTGCCATCCATGGTTACCAGTAAGACTACAAGGTGATATCTCGCCCACATTTCCGTCTGACCTTTGATTACGTCACAAAAGGTGTTTCCTTCTGTCACGTTGAAAAAAAATCCCGAATCAAAACCGATAATAAACCAAGAATACAGGCAATGAAATGTATTTAACACCTTCAATATCGGGGACTTTGGGCAGTGCGTACATCAAATACTATTCGTTTTCTGTGCCAGACAGCACCAAAAGCACAATTAGTGTGTCATACAAATTACCCTCACATTATTCCGATTTCTACAGATATCGTGAAGGGATGTGAGAGATTTCACTCCGCCTTTAGACAGGGCTCTCTGCAAATCTGAGGGAATCCCTGTAAGAGGGGGCCAGGGAAATATGTATTTACTGAGCATGGTTCTGATTCTGACATGATTAGCATGCGTCACTCGATGAAGGACACTTGCAAAAGTCTAGGTTAATTATAGAAAACCAAGACTCAACATACGACTTTTCCCCTTCTGTAGAAAAACAATCAAAACAAACAAACAAACAAACATAAAGAGAAATGAACACAGATACAAACAAACACACATCCACACACACACACACACACACACACACACACACACAGAGAGAGAGAGAAACCGAAGGAAAGGACATTCATATCTAATGAAGCGTTTATTATCTAATTATACACAGGTCACAAGTCCAAAAGGGATGAAAACGCCTGGCAGTTGAAAGCGACAAATGAGATCCAGAAAACATTGTTTGTTGTCCTAGTCACCTACATGATCTGTTGGGCGCCAAACCAATTCATCTTCTTTGCCTACAATCTCGGTGCCAAAGTCGACTTCACACAACCCTACTACCACGTCTCCGTCATGTTTGCCCTCTGCAACTCGTGCCTCAATCCGTTCATCTATGTTTATAAGAACAAGTACTTCCGACAGGGCGTGGTTGAGGCGCTGGGCTGCCCTCCAGGGGTAATGGTGTTCCTAAACCGCATCGGCCCTACGAGCACACAGGTAGACACACCCACCAACACACTGGACAACACAGTACATACGGCCAATCCATCAGAGCTCAATAATCATACGGACAATGCACTGGTGTGAAGTATGATGGAAGCATGTAGCTATAGTACATGTACTCTCAATCAAGAACAACATAAACTGGCATGTTCTTATCTTCCTGAACAAAATGTGCGGTCACTGTACACTGACCGTTCAAATGTTTGGGTGAAAAGTTCTGGAATATCCTGGTGTGCAATTATGTACATTTTAAAATGAGCGTGTAAATGACTGTAAGGTAATAAGATTCTCTGTCTGGTTATGCTGTCGATTTAAGTGAATGTACAGGTAGGAAACCTCATGTGCTCAAGTACATTGGGGAAATCAATGTGTAAATAACAAATTGTGTAAATTGTAAATTGAATATTTTGCTAATTTCAAAGAGATCGCGCCTGAATTTCATTCTCTGTCATTACAGCATAATTGTAAGTTGGACAAGGAAAGCTTTATAATCAGGGTCGTTGGAAGATGCCTGTCGAGCATTGGAAGTGAAGTTATACTGTATACATTAAAAAGAAAATATTGATCAGGAAATTATGTGGAGGTTCATTCCAAAATGAGACACATTTTGTGTCAGTAATGATCAACAATTGAAATTTGCAAAAAATGAGCATATTATACATAAACGGCTTCAGTCTAATATGATTTTTCTTGCGCAATGGTTTAGACGTGCAATGAACAACAACTAACGAATCGATCAACACTTCTTGTGTTCAACCTATAGGAATACAGTATAATACGAGTAAGGCGGCTTCTTTTCTCTCGTTTTTCGCATTGAGTAAAACGGTTGTCTTGGCTTTTCCAGAGAAGTACTAACTTGCAATGCAGAAAAAACAAACAAACAAACAGATATGAATCAATGTTACAATTCGTTATTCCGAAGGTTCGTTAATCAGGAGGAAAAAAAAATCGCTACTCCGAAGGTTCGTTTATCCGAAAACGACATAAAGTTCGTTATTATATGCACCTTCTTATCGTTTTCGGATCAACGCACCTTCGGAATAACGCCACAGACGCTCACGTTTGTTTGCTTGTTCATTGTTTATTTATTCTCCATTTCATATATAAAAAAAAGGACACGTCCAGAACAATACAGAAATAATTCATAGATCAATGAAAGATTACAAAATGGATGAATAAGAACATCGCTATACGGATTTTGTGTGTTTCGGAATAACGAACCTTCGGAATTAATAACATATCATCTGAGTCAACATCTACATCTTCTTCCCAGACTTACCTTCATCCTAAAGTATTACCTCAAGGTTTATTGTCTTAAGAGATTTTGATTTGAGATAGTTTATATACAGATCTAAAGACTTTATTAGAAGTTTATTAATACTTATGCTACATATATATATATGTATATGTTATCATTATCACATTATTCCCCTCAGGAAAGGTACTTTTTGACATAGGAGCTTTTTTTTCTATCACTTTTTAAAGAGTCCAATTGCCTTGTATTTCGGCATAAATTATGGATTTCCAATATTGTTATCTTTCCACTATGTCACGTGCCTCTTAGGGATGAAATACCAACAAATAGAAGAATACCTTGCTTAAGTCGAAGGTCTTTTCAAGTCCTCTACTCTTTATATTCTATTGATTTCAACCCCTCATAAGTCGAATTTTCTCTGAGTCGAAGTCATTTCTTCAATCCGAGACTAAGATTCGATTGAGGCAGGGTTGACTGCATTCAAAAGAAAATAACCTTTAAAGGCGAGGTGCATGGTAGTTCATTCAGCATAGGCATTGACAAAAAGTGGTACATTTATGCATGTTGGATATATCATATACATTGTATATATATATATACAGCTGTATATATATATATATATATACTGTATATATATATATGTATACCTATATATATATATATATGTATACCTATATATTTTTTTTTCGGGGGGGGGGTGAGCATGCACCTGCTTCCCTCCCCCTTCCGTCTTTATGTATATAACCATGGGTGGATATTTAAATTGTCTAATACTCGTTGTGGTCATCATACAGCGTTTTCTTTATCAGTCACCAAAAGAAGCCGAAAACAAGTTCTATAAATTTTTACACATGGATGCATGGTACTTCATATCAATTATTAAAAACATTACTATGTATAAGGAATCTATAGATTCTAGATGCCGTTGCTTGATGATAAAATGGTGAACACTGTTTATTTCTCAAATGGTAAAACTCATTTCCCAAATAGAAGTAGGCCTACTGCACTTGTCATTGTTTGATATTTACACCACGTGCATGCTAACATTGTTTGATTTCGATCACCTGCTGTCGCTTTACGTAATCGTATGATAATTGATTGTCTTCTGCCTGTGTGTATGTGTGTGTGTGTGTTTGCTTGTAAGTGTTTGTTAGAGCAGTGTCTTAATATGACGATAAGAGTGTTAAATGAAAGAAAGATATTGTTCAGAGGGGTGAAGGTTCAGGTGTGGGTTTCCTCACTTTGTCTCCCCCTACAAATCAAATTTGTTAAGATCGCAACTGCTCAGCAGTTGCGATCTTAACAAATTTAATTTGTAGAGGGAGACAAAGTGAAGAAACTCACACCTGATAAGAGTGCTATTTTAAACTGCAGAAATGTCTCAACTCTCTGAGGTCATAAGTATAAAAATGTTTATATTTGCCATCTGAAGTCTGCGTCTAACACATGTGAACACAGGGGAAACGACATCTCTCAACCACATCATTAACAAGTCTGTACAGCGGCTTTACGCCGAACATAGAAACGAAAACTAGTTTAAAATGTCCAACGTGATTAGTTAAGTTCCTTGAAGCTTTTCAGCTAGTTCTCTCATAAACATGACAAAGTTTCACCTTATCAATGACAAACTTAATTGCGTAACATGCAATCATGCGTCACTATACCTTCCCCCGTGACAGTAGCTATGGTAAGTATGTAGTGTGTGTCTGTTGTCTGTATTTATTGTTGATTTACGGCATCCTCGGATTAACGCTCAGGCTACAATATCGAGTCTGATATACAATCTACCGCATTAAGATATAATATACTGACGTTGGTGAATTTAATACAAGTCATCGATGAAATGACCGGGCGTAATTTGATGTTTATACACATTCACACACACACACACACACACACACACACACACACACACACACACACAAACAAACAAACAAACAAACATCACCACACATACACATGCACAAACTATGCAGCGTATTGTATTGTTTCATGGATGTGTATATCCTTCAAGAAACATTGTAACGCATGAAATTGTTAAAACATGATCGCAAATTCATACATTTTCTTTTTCTAAACGGCATTATACAAAAGAACGGAAAAGGATAATATTGAAGGGGTAAAATCTTCCAAATAACACGGAGAGCGTATATGAGTAAGATTTATTCTATGTTCGTAAAATTGGGCAGAGAAGACGATCATATCTAGCCTTGAATTTTCTTCTATGTTGGCATAGATGCAGACCCTGTATATATAGTGCAGAACGCACATTGTGTATACACTATAACTTACGCGAATGCATCTTCGTGCATGAACAGTTTTCTATAGGTGACAGAAAGAAGAAGACTTGGTTTGGATCTAGGCACTCATTTGAATGTTTTTTCCACATTCTAGTTTCCTTGGAAGGGATGAGGAAGCGTGCCAGGTAACTAAATTGATCAGCGTAAACAATTGATGTAACTCGTTTGGTTTCTTCTCCACTTTTAAAATAGCGTTTGTATGTCAGACCTTCCTCTCAGGTCGATGAATTCTACACGCAACACAACAACAGAAACTTGATTAAATGACGAATGTATACAGGTATGTATAGAACACCTCTGTGTGAGGGGCTTGGTCAATTATCATTGTGTTCGCCTGACTGGCTCCTAACATCCAAGAATGTGTTTTGTTAAAGAACTCTTGGCTCCCCCTACAGGTTCATAACAATTAACAATGCATTGTGACAACACACGGTATTTCTCCATTCATAACTTATGCCAAATTAAATTTCCAAATAGCGTGTCATCGCACTCGCTTGTACCTTTATGACCTCTGCTTTTGCTAACTATACAATGTATTAACATTTAGTTTTAAACGGTGAAAAGAACAAATACAGTATGTTAGAAAAATCAATAAACTGGCTCTATTATTGTCTACGAGCTGAAAGGAATAGAACGATGAAATATATAAGTTCACCGATATCTATATCCCGTCTCTCTTACAGCTGTTTTTGTCAACCATTTGCATTCAGTCAGTCAAGTCCATCCTTCTGCGCACTTTCGGTATAAAAGAATCGCAGGTGCAGATTTATTAACAGAAATCCGTGAGTTAGCAAGTACTAAGATCCGAATGAGTCTAACGGCAGGCACTTCGCAGCAACTGGAATATATTTTCCCTGAATCCTTTATTTGAATGTAATGTGATAAAATAAAAATCATTCACAAAAAACGATCACATGTACACACATAAAGAAACAATAACAGCTAACATATTACTCATATACTGACAAATTACTCACACAGGTATTGTAAAGAAAGAATTAAAGAAACCCACACTGTTTACGTGTTACTCACGTCAAGTTGAACTGTCAACCACATTACAGGACACATACATCGTACTATGTAGACACGATAGATGGTTTAATTTATGTACACAATAACAATGTACATAATACATTCACACATAATTATACACGCACATGTATATTATGTTTATCTTCTGTTTGATTTAAGTTAATGTTCAAGTTATATAATCACATAGTGCTTTATTTTCTTTTCCAACATGATAAAACATTTCTTAATTCTACCTCGAGATCATTCCGCAATTTAGGACCAAAATATTTTATTGTTGCGCGAGAAAATTCAAACTAAAACTGTAGAGACAAATGAATGTGACTTGTGTGTATTTTGTCTGTTTCAATTAAACGTGAAATATAATGAACTTCTATATCATTTTGGTTATAATGCTTTACAGTACAGTATTCGATGATGGGCAAATTATATTGATGGAAGTTCAAAGGGCACGATAATAACCTATGGTCGAGGAGAGGACAGTAAAAACCTACGATTATTACAACCACAAAGAGCTAGACAACTACATTGTATTAAGCTTTATTCGCCTTTCACCTATACCAAGCTTGGTATTCCATTTCACTTTACACTGTGAAACATGATGTTGAGATGTCATATTTTAGAAGAAAGCTGGGTCAACATGAAAATTTCGGTGGAATTGGAAGTACGATGGTCACCATGGCGACAAAGCACGCGTTGGTAGTATAGTTTGACGAGGATTTGTTGACCACTCTCTTTGGAAAGTAATGTCCAATCATCAACCATGGAACTACTGGTAGTTCCATGGATCAACAGTGCTCTTATTAATAACTTTCAATATGTATCCTCGAATTCACACTTCTTTCACTAGTCGCACTTCGTGTTGTTATTAGTGACAGTATGATCACTCTATGCGTCTCGCTGAAGTCCAGAGATTTCGTACAGAAAGGCTAAGCCCCCCCCCCCCCCCATCACCATCATCACATAACATGTAAATATTATATTTGGGATTCATTTATGCATTATTCTCAATTGCGAAGTCACTTTCCGTACTGCATAATATCATTAGACATTGCAGAGGTCCCAACATGATGATTCAATATGTCCACCAAACAGTGAGGTTTGCGGTGGAATTAATAATTTGTTGAGCGGAAACTCTCAAGGTTTACTGTAGTATTTTCCCTCATTCTGTGTAAGCTTTAAACTTTGGTCATGTGCAAATTACAGTCCTCTCCGCTTAATCGGGTAGTGCCAGGCAGAGCATTTCTTACCCGATTAAGCGGAGGACCCGATTAGTCGGAGAGCGTGCTTCTTTCACGCCACAGCTACCACACACTATCACCTTTCTACACCACATACACAGCATGCACGGTATGTCACTACAGCCACAGCTCGTTTTAAGTCGCGTAGAGCCTTCGCAGAAACCCCAGTTTCTCTCTTTATGGTTTCAAGGAAAAGACATTTGCACTAACCCAACGAAATGATTGTTTTACTGTACATTGTAAATGACCAACTGCAAAGGATATCGATTATCGCTACGTGCTCTTTGTAATATCCCGATATGTCATGGATTTGTGTACACTGTACATTTCTTCAGCACAAAGCGCACCCCGTTTAACAGAACAATGTACAAACGGTCCGACACACCAGTTTCCTATTCTCCTTCATGAGTTATCAGCAGCATTAAACCTATAATATTCAAATCCAAATATACGCTGTAAAACCCGTATAGTGCAAATTGTTGAAGATACCATGCCCACGCAGGGATTGATATATTTCTCTAGTGGCATTATGTTTATCATTCTGACTTCGGTCATGTCGTATTGCAATTGCAACTATCGTTATTATTGGAATACTAAAAAGTCACACGAGGAAGAATAGTCTGGTAAGATAAGCGTGGATATTCCATTCATGATACATGTTGATGAATGTGGGAAACGATGAATCCTGAAGGTCAGCGGTTGGGTTGATGAACTTTATCATCGCGTAAAGACCAAACAAGACTCCAATTTTTAAAAAGGGTATGTGGCGAACCAGTAGAAATACTTCTCGATATCCACGTATTTTGTTTAAAAGAAAGGAATAAACAAACAAACCACACACAAGCAGGGTCCTACTCTTACAGTAACCTCTTTTCTTTGTTCCATAGACATCTCAGTTCCACGCAAATGTTCATTTTCTGGGAATTGATTGCGTCCAGCAATCTTTTTTTTTTCTTCTCCCGTTAATGGTGGGTAAACATATCCGACAAGTGAGTTTGACGAAACTTGTGAGCTTAAATAGTAGTGTTTTTGTTAACAGGTGGAAAGACGTGTGTTAATTCACTTTAAAGAGTTCTTCAAGCTTTTTCTTTCCATTTTTTTTTTTTATGTTGCAGGTACTCATGCCTAGGAAGTAAGTGAAATGAAGGGAATGAATCGAGTGTAGTAATTCATTGTTTCTGAGCATAGCGTTGGTATACTGAACATTACAGCATTCAGCCATTAATGGGTATAATGCCATGGCCTGACGTCACTCCGCGTGCTGACAACGAGCATGGCCACACAGCAGGGCTGTTCGCGCGTGCTGTCAGCGCAACGACACACATTACACTCACTGCTGTAACTCCGCTGAAAAGGTTGTCGAGGTGTTTGTCCTGTCGTAATGAACGATAGTGCTAACTTTGAGATCAGTAGTTTCAAGAATTAAACATGAACTCAGAACATGTAAACTCGTGTGCATTAGATAAATTGCGTTAAAGTAAATGCGATACACGAAAATCGAGTTGTCGAAAAATGGATTTAATTAAAATTACACTTTGTGACCTTGCTCGCAAGGAGGCTAACTCGAGGAAAATGGAGGAAGGATTGCAAAGTAAAAAATGCCCTTGAATGGTTAATAATGATTTTCATCTGAAAGTCAGTGGGCCTCTTAACTGTCACGTATAACCCATTCACGTACGTTTACTTCGTCAGTCATCTGGACATGGCGATCACCATGGAAACCAGACATCATAATATGATATACCCATCATGCTCCTGGTAGGTGAGGGGAATGACGATAAATGGTCGTGTGAGGATATCTCTTCAAGGTCTTCAAGGAAGTCATCATCAAATTAAAGTAAGAAAGACGATGAATGTGATAAAAAATAGAGACAGTGATATCAACTACGAGGACTAGAAAACGAAATGACGTTGTATGTCCTGGTACTATACTATTGAAAAGTACATTGTTACCCCCTACCCCCACCCTGTTTATACGCTGTCGCGATTCCACTGCTAACCATACAATCCAATATCAAGAAACATGTCTCGCAAGACGATTCTTATTGGTTTTCAAAGCGTATGGTGGTGAGAACGAACGCAAATATGAAAATATTCATGTCTATCAAAGGTTAAGCCATTTGAGAGTAGTCAAAAGATAACAGGTTTGCCTTTTAGAAAACCGACTTGTGTTCATATCATAGAAAACGTTAGGTAAGATTAAAATGTTAGGGACAATTAAAATGTTAGGGACGATTAAAATGTCAGGGACGATTTAAATGTTAGGTACAATTAAAATGTTAGGTACGATTAAAATGATGGGCACGATTAAAATGTTAGGTGAGATTAAATCCTCAATCGGCCAAGTTGTTCTAAAACTGATTCCCATTTCTTTGTTGTTCTTGTTGTTCTTTTGATTTGTTGCTTTTTTTAGATTGTGTTTTTTAGTTGTGAGGCCATAGGAGAAGGTAGCTCTGGTGAATGACAAACAAGTACAACCGACTGCAAAAATCCAAAAACAAAACAGGAATATATGTATTACAAGCTCTGCTAATATGAAGGACACTTTAAAAAGAAAACTAGAAATGTCACTATGACGACTGGTATGCCTCCTTCATAATGTATTACATGACTGTATTTCTCCTAAAGGTCTATAGTACGTCTTGACAATGTGTGATGACAGTTTCATGTACATATGTAGTTGGCAAAATATTAAAATGACATGTTATAATGTGTTGAGTGTTCACTTTTCTTGAACTAGGTTTAATCGGATGAATGGCTACATTTTCTGAGAGCATGTATTTGGTGATTTGAGGATTTTACTTGACTTTTGACCCTTTTATAATTCTATGCTTTTAGTAATTTTAACGGTATAGAGAAAAAGTGGAACTTCTGTATTAAATAGTAATTTGTTAGCATTTTGACTTGGCCATTGACCCTTGAACTTTGACCCTATGACCTTAAAATTCCCAAGCGAATCACTGCCGGGCAGAACATTAGTTTCATGATGCCTTGAGCGACTTCCAAGATATGGAGGAAGAAGTAAAATTTAGCACTTTTACTTGACATTTGACCTGTGACCTTTTGGCTAAAAACTCCCTACAGAATCTCTATTGGGTACGGTTGTACATGTATACACCAAGTTTCCAAAAAAAAAAAAAATCCTGCAGGCACTGCATAGATATGATGGAAAAAGTAAAATTTAATGAGTTGACCTTGACCTTTGACCTCCTGATCTTTGACCTCATGACCTCCAAATTATCTAGATAATCACTGTCAGTCAGTACATGCATACGTACTATGTTCCATGAAGATACCTTGAACCATATCTGAGATATGCAGAAAAAGTAAAATTTTTACATTTTCTCTTGATCTTTGACCTTTGAACGTTGACCTCATGACCCGAAACTCTCACTCAAGGATCTTTATTGGGTAATACATGTATGCACTAAGTTTCAAGAAACTAACTTCAGACATTGAATAGATATGGGGGAAATAGTGAAATTTTGAGCACTTAACATTGACCTTTGGCCTTGAGCATCTGCACCCAAAAGTTGATACGCACAACTTCACCCCTTATACCTGCCAAGTTTCGTGAGGATACCTCAAACGGTTTTTTTAGTTATGCTGTCCACAAAATTGATTACGGACGGACGGAAAGACGGACAGACGGACGGACGGACGGAAGGACAGAAGGACGGACTACCCGAAAACATAATGCCTCCGGCGACACTTGGAGGCGGAGGCATAAAACATCACTTCAAGACGGCGGTTTCAATCTCCATCTTTTGAAAAAACTTGCCTCACATCCACGCGAACTGAGATGTCAGCCTTGAGCTACGATACCAGTGGACATGAAACCACCACTAAAAACCTGGAAATAGCGATGAGATCCAAGGAAGTGCGTCCCTGTACACAAAAGCTATACACGAAGAGACATCATGTATTCACTTTAAATAACTTTATTACAAACTTCCATAACCAGCACAATAATGATATTATGATATTCTACTACTTGATTAACTCGAGGAAAATACAAATGCTATATGTGAGATTCCTTCCTCATATCCCTCGCTTTCAGAAGCACATGTATCATTGAAAATATCTAAAATATCAATACATCTCGTCTGATCTGTATCTTATAATAAAAACACCCAAAAATTCAAAACATATTCCTAGACTCATTATGAACAATGAAATACAATGAATATTGAACAACAATGAACAAAACACAAATAATCAGCAAGAGTAATGAATAGATGGAATAAGTACTGCACAAAATAACACCAAATATTGTTAACGTTGCTTGGAGCATGAACCACCACGCCGAAGTACATAGAGGAATACATCTGCACAAGGTGCACTGAAAGATACAAATCAATGGTACTGGGAATTTTTTATCAAACATTCAAACCATAATATCCCTGACATGCTACACACTTAACAAGTTCTTTTCTTGACTACTCAAATACAGAATACAATGTTTTCATTTGTGCATGATAATCATGTGAAATATAAGACAGTACAAAGCATATTTATAATAATGTCTGCGCAATAATTTCAAAACAATGCACTATACATTATATTCAAAACGCCTGGCTTTGTCTTAATTCATGATTTTTTTTTTGTATTATCAATGAAATCGCATATATAGCTTCAATACATAACTTACACATGACATGAAACTTAATTACAACTTCTGCTCTATGGCATGAAAATAAATATTTCTGATTTGTGTTAAAAAACAAACAAAATACAACTACATATATATATATATATATATATATATATATATATATATACAAATATACCTGGGCAATTCCGCAGTTAGGTGGACATGACATCGACAAAAGAAATGTGCCTCTTTATCTTACTTTTTAATTTAGGTATCAACTAATGCCATGGATGTTCACCAGTCATTTAGGTCTTTCAAATCCAGTAGATTTTATTTTTTTATTTTTTTTTATTTTTTTGTTTTTGCGAGATCTGAAACCATCATTTAAAATGTACATGTGGGACTGGGGATGCTAAAATTCACTTAAATGCCAATTACAGTGGGTTCCTTTGAAAAATTTTCCTCAAAGTTTCGCTAAAGGGTAAAAGATAAATACATTTAAACACTTTAGAAGTCATGTGACATTTTGTCAATTACAAAAGGGTGAAATGACCAGCGGAAATACTCCGGACAAATGTAACGTTACTAACCGTAACGTTACTAACCATGCTTTCTGGAGTCTAGCTAATAAATTATTGGTTGAACTGCTAAGAATATTTGCGTGAACATTTGTCATGATGCAATAATTGAAATTAATGAAACACTTTGTTTGAAGTAACTTGAATTTTTGAACACTTTTTGTTACAAGACATTGATTTTTTTGTCACGTCCTCTTTTCGTAACGTTACTAAGCAGCCCTTTTAGTTGCCATAGTAATTCTAATATTTATTGGATTGTATTCATTCTTTGCTATGTCATAGACCTGAGTAGGATGAACATGTTTTTTAACATGATTTTGACTTGAAATGAACAAATGGTGATTTAGTAGTAAAAATAAATATCAAAATTTGTTTAACCCTAAAAAGACTGGGGGGGGGGGGGGGGGGGCTAAAAGGCCCCCCCCCCCGACATTTTGCACGATTACTCTGCAACACGCAATGCTCTCGCCGCGATGCTCTATGACTTTTTTCTTTCGAGTTTCTCGCACATTTTGACACCAAATTTGTGACGCCCGGGGGTACGGTTCTGAAGTTACATAACTTTTTGTACATGCACGTGAGGCCGAAAATGGCTCAAAAATGTGATTTTGTGTACAAAGTCAATGCAAATTGAGTTTTTTTTTCACATGGTTCATATAAATATGCTTATTTTTACACTCAATGGTTAAAATTAATTTGTTTTAGGAGTATTATGCTTCAAAAAGTGTCTGCCACAAATTTTGTTAAAAAAACAACAAAAACAAAAGGTCGAAAAAACAAAGAAATACATAAGAAATTCATAAAACAATAAAATAAAAAAGAAATTAATTTTGATACCGAATTTTTTTTCAAGTACATTTGCTAAGAATGCCACAAAGAATAATTAGACCAAAAATGAGCACTTTAAGAGCTTTATTTACTGATTTAGATCAAAGAGTCTGATTTCTTGCATAATTAGCTTAATTAATCAAAATGAAATTAAAGAAGACTATTTTGTAAAATTTAAATATACGATCTTGTAGATTACATCGCACACTACCATTGTGCAAATTTCCGCGGCGATCGCGTGATCCCGCCAAGGCCGAGATCTTAAGGGGGGGGGGGGGGGGGGGGGGCCTTTAGGACCCCCCCCCCCCCCCCCCCCCAGTCTTTCTAGCTACCAAAATAGCCCAGTCTTTTTAGGGTTAAATGTAACGTTACTAACCGCGGAATTGCCCATATAGATATTCGATTGTTTTTGATGGGGAAAGAAAAGTGGGGTTTTTTTTTCCAGCTACAAATAATATCACCAAGGGTTGGTGTAAGTTTCCCACGTTAGGTTGTTTTTGAGGTGAGAAGTGCAGAGATGGTCTTTGATTCTTTACATGTTCTGATTCCCTTTCAAAAATTTGCAAGAATATAACAAGATAACAATATATCAAAGCTAAAATAAAGACACTGTCCAATGCAGACAGCAGTAGCACACAAAACATTGCGACCTCAAGTTCCATTTTGAGCACCCATGACAATACAAATGGGAATTTTTGCAAAGAATTACCCTGTATCTAGAGTCTAAGTACTTGAAAATGACAGCATACAGTGTGTACAGAGATATTTGAATTTCTGAGTTTCATACCAATGTATTCAAGACCTACAATTTCTTGTGTAAAAGCAGGAATCATTTAAAATGCCTCGTTCGTACTAATGAAGAAGAATATTTAGGTTTGATTGTTGGCCAAACTCTTCTGGGCCATGTGTCTCCTCAGTACGTATCTCAGAAGACTGAAGATTAAAGTCTCCCTCAGAAAATATGCATTAATACTTTTGACATAATAAATTGCTATTTCTATACTTAATACAACCACAACAAAAATAGCATCAAACAAAAGTTGAGGGCATCACACATAAACATGAAGTGTTATATCACATGTAGTACAAGCTTATTCTTTCTTCACTCAGTAGATTTCAAATTTGGCCAGAAAAAAAAAGAAAGTCACTAAGAGTAGAAGAGTGAGATTATACTCTGTACCTGTCATTTCTGTGTAACACACATTTTATAGCTTTTCACTGCATCCGGTGTCTACAATTTCACAGCAATGCATCAGTAAAGTGGTACAGTAAGTAAAGTCTTACCTGACCATAAAGAACATGTGCAATATTTAAACAAACACAATCACCATACAAACCATGTTTGAATATAGCAGAAATTCACTTAGATTTCATATCAATATGTGACCTGTGTAAATGATATCCAGTCTGCTAGATAAAGTACATTATTACTGAATTTGGTTTAATTTGAATAATGTTGCACACCTGAGTGCAGACTGCACTCTCACTATGGACTATGGCATAATGTCTTCATTTCATATCATCTGAATGATAAAACATTAAACATTTCATATACAGTACATAACTAAATACTGAATCCACAATAAATGACAGTCAGCCTTTTCAAATACCAGTTTCATAAGTCATGACACAATCTATCAAAAATAGTACATGTACAAGCAATCTGTAATACAATGTGATTTTGAGACAATGTTGTTTCACCATTTAAAGTCAGGGTGTTGCACTAAAAGTGTTCTGTAGCAAAAGACAGTGCCACTACTTTGATCCCTGAAATCAGACCAGTCACTCTAATACACCCTCTATGCCTGAAACCAGCCAGGTATTGTTGACCAACTTCTGGCACAGACATGCACTCTCTCTCTCACACACACACACACACACACACACACCATGGTTACAGTCTATGTTGTACCTTCAGCCAATATTCACCTGCTGGGCTCTACATTAAGCTTGGAATTGACTGCAAGATTGACAGTGATCATAACTCAGTGAATATTGAATAAATCTCTAATCAATAAATGTAACAAACAGCAAGCCCCTTTGCAGGGGATAACATCAGGATCCTTCTTAAAGAGAACCACTAGACCAAACAAAAGGAGTCTCTGGTCACTCCTTGACCTGTATTCTGAAATCAGGTTTAGCTGGACACTTCATCAACTGTAGACATGGTGTCAACCTAAACCTGACCTCAATATTGACTACTGACTATGCATGGTCTCGAGGAATTTCAGCTTCTGAAAGTCAGAGCTATAAACAGTGTGAGTGAGTTTAGACTTAAGTTTATTCTAATATGATTTGATGAATATTCTGGCATTGCATAACATATATCCATTTATATAGAATAATAGCACTAAATAGTTTTGGTTTGTTTTTTTTTTGGTAACAAAACTTTATCATCGTTAACAGATTTTTCATGTACCAATTTAGGATAATTATAAATTATAAAAGCTCCTGAAGATTCATGCAAGTCTCAAGAATCCTCAGGACTGCGGGAGACAGAAAAACAAGGTAAACAGCAAATTTTCCATCAAAGAAACACTGCATGTCCATTTCAGATGTGCATATAAAGCCACCTGGGCTCCATTTCATAAAAGTTGACGAGATAGCAACTCTTGCTGATATAGAAACTTCCCACATCAACAGCCAATCAGGAAGCTAGATTCTCATTGTTATCATGACAATTGCCATTCCAGCAGGAGTTGCTATCATATCAACTTTTTTTAATGAAATGGGCCCCAGTTCTTTGGGGATTCAGCCAGATGTTTTTTCAAAATAACACAGAGGGTGATTTCAAGTTTGGTGCTAGTGCTATTGCTAGTGCTAGCTCCCAAATAACTGTGTTAAATCGAGCTCCAACATTGGCGGTCAGATTAACAAAGTGATACCGATCAAAATTATCGATCCCAACACCGAGGTGCTAGCATGGCACCACCGTGCAGTCCACGAGAATTGTGCGACGAAAAAAATCATCTCGCATGATTACAGTCGAATATTAAAAGATGCAGCCATGACTGCTTAGTTTTGGACACATAATGACGAAGACTGATTAAAATACCACAAATTTCATATCTTCTTGAAATCACAATTACCTTAATTTTGCTCCTAGGCTCAGATTTATATAGCCATGTCGAGAGTGTTCGTGTACGTTACATGGGCAACCACTGCATTAGCATAGACTTTACACGTAAAACGTGCATCTTATTATGGAAGTGAATGCGGGTCTCGCACGGCAATGCTAACACCAGCACCGAACTTGAAATGACGAAAATGATAATCCCTAGGGGCTAGTGTTTGTCAATGGGAAAATGAACATAAATCGCGAACACAAGCTCAGAGCTCGGTTCAGCAGACGACATTCAACACCGAGCCCAGCACAAGCAACCAGAAATACGTCATAATTTTGAGGTCAACTTCCAACACCGACATGATTTCAAGTTCGGTTTTATCGCCTGTGCTAGTGCTGAGATAGCACTAGCACAAGCACTAGCACCGAACTTGAAATCACCTAGAGTGTGTGGATGAAAAGACATAATGCAGAAAATATACCAAATCAATACATGTGACCTTATCATTTTTAAGTTTAAGTTCTGATTTACCCCATAAAACTATGACATATAATGAATTATATCATATCAATAAAAAAAAAAATAAAAAAAAATCCCATAATCAGAATGGGGAGCACAATGCGGGGGTGGGTTCAGATAACACTGGTTTGCAATATCCCACTCATAATTCTCATTTCCTTTTTTGAAGAATAGCTATATGGATCTAGTAAATCTATTACTAAAACATCAACTCTCAGCATTCCATTCTTTACCAATAGCCAAAATGGGCAAGGTCAATGGACATGACCTACTTCCAAGGAAGGCAGGCTGGAATGTAGTACACAAACATATCGATTTCCCAAAACGGAAATTCACTCTACTTAGCTTTCGCACGTCCAATGTTGAATAAATGGACAACGCAGGTATGTCATTGCCAATACATTGGCCTTCATGGAGGCAACCATGTAGTGGTGCTAAATTCCATTGAATTGTTGGCAGTAACTTTTATTTCATGACCATTATTAGATAGAAGGAGAATAATAAAGAAGCATGCTGTGTTCTAACACTACAGTTTATTTATGTGTGCTCTATCAATCTAATTTTACACTGTATCAACGTCAGTTGTCAGTCTTGATAGTGAAAGTGTGTTTTTAAATGGGAAAGAGCGAATTTTGTTGAAAAGTTGGTGATTGTATGGTAATGGGCAATCTCACTGGCCTGAGGTCACTTGCATTGACAAGGTATGAATAAAAATGAATGATATTAATTTAACATATCATTAAATAAACAAATGAATACACAAGAAGAATATACAAACTTAATAAAGACCCTGTACAGTACATAAGTCTGCATAATTTATGATAATTTGAGGTCATGGTACGTTATTTGCAGGATTTCTTTTCTCTACACAAATGCTGCAAAAATGTTCCACTGTGAATATTTATTTAGACAGTAACATTTCACCTTTAATGTATTGTTAGATGTTTTCCACAGCATGGTAACCCGATAACAGGAAGAAACAAAATACCAATCAAGTCACAAAATTTCCATGGACTGTAATAAAATCACTGACTTTACCCTCACGACTTTTCAATTATCACCTCCCAAATATCAGCCTCTGATACTTAAACACATGATTTATGAATACTTCAAAATGACAAGTTTACAATATGACTTTAGAAGCAAAATCTGAGGATTCTAGCAATAAATATGACACCAACATAAGTCTTACAGGTTGAGTATTGAAACCGCAATAAGGATTATTTATGGCCCTATGAAAATATGTTTTTGACTTTAAATGTCATCATATGAACGTATTAAATACAAACTAAAATTCAAAGTGATAGTTGTCTGAGGACTTTGATTAACTCTTTATGTGCCACGTTTGCACCCCCGACAACGGCATGCCAAGTTCACATATTTTGCTCAAATGCACAAACCCACCCCAACAGTTGATAAATCACCATATACCACAGTACAATGAAAGTTCCACTCATGGTTCCATTCCTCTCACACATATCTTACATTGTGTGGTGATTGAATATCAGGTAGTGTTTACTATAATTCAATTTTTGAGTAAATTCTAAGTTTCTGACACTTTTTGTGTGCAAAAGTCACCCCTGAACAATAATGTACAATGTAGCTACTGTTCATTTGAAAGAAAAATAATCACTGATTTGTCATAAAATTTACATCAAAACAATGATTGAAATTTTCTCTAGAAATTTGCTCATTGCATGTCTAGCAAAACAAAAATTTATAAAATGTTACATGGAGATGAAAAACAGATTGTTTTCCCATAGCATGGCTGCATTGCAGTCTCAGAATAATGTGGCACACACGGGGTATACACTGTGGTGCATAAATAATTCACATGTTCAAATCCAGAAGGATTATCAAACCCAAGTGTAGTCAACACCCTATAGAAACAGGAAGAAATCAAAGTGTACATGTATTCCATGACATCTTTCTCATACAGAATCCTTCAACATGACAATGTTAAATAGTAGATATATTGTAAGATACATCCATTAAAATTACATATTTGTGTCCTCATAGATCTTTAAATAATATATTGTGGGAAACACAGAAGGGCGTTAATATTTTACAGAGCTACTGTGAGTATCTTTTTTTTTTATAGTCACCTCTCAATAGATTTTATATATTCAGCTCTGATTTTAGTCTACTTCAAGGGCACTTGGGATTCAACTCATCATCGTTAGTGAAGTAAAGACTCCAGCAAGGTCATAGAAGCATCATTCATCTACTAAGCTGTGATATCTAAATAGGAATACATCAGTTGGAAAGATAGAGCCTCTTAAGAATTGCACAATGGAGAAGAATATACTCTTACTTTTATATATTACCTCTTTAGATTAAGTGCATTATGCTTCATATTGTTATTCACCCTGATAAATGTCTAAGAAAGACAACTTAATAGAAAGACAAGTGGCAAAAAATAAGAAATGTATGCTGTCAAAATGAACTCTAACTTTTCCTCACTACTTCTTGAAATAAATATTCTTAAGCCCCTGGGCATAATGAAAACTGGATCAACAAAGAAACAATTGTGAACAGACTTTAAGCCGTTTGATAGAGTTCCTAAATATTTGTAATGAAGAATATTTTCTGTGACTGATGTAGGAATGGTAGCAAACTACTGATCAATTAAAGCATCTTTATACATTGTGTCACTGGATCCATATAAAGCCTTAATCTAACTCTTTTGGTCTTCCTAGTGAAGTACTGTCTCTTTTGTTTGCAAAACATATCAACTTCCATAGCACAATTATACCAAAACATTTTTATCTATACTCAACATCACATTTCTACCAGTAACAATGGCATTACAATACACTCAGTTACATTCTCAGCAATAGATACATGTCACAAAAATGTGCATTGTTGCAGCAATTTTTCCACTGTGTAAAATTATCATTTTTTTTTTTATATTATCTATCCCAATATTGATATTGCAAAGATTCTAATAATGTTGTAGGTATTGCTGTTGTAGAATGCATAATGTTTGCAAAGTAGAGACGCACAGGTTTCAGTACATGTATTACAGTCAGTGACTATAGTGTGGATCACTCCACAAGATCAGACTTAGATACTGCTTGTTATAAGACCAAGCCAAGCACACTGACAAAAATGTTTTCAGCTACATGGTCTAGCCTCTGAGACGGTCAAATAGTACTATCAATCGCTGGAATGCTTGTATATTTACAAAGTGGCTGAACAATGTAATGCATACTTTCACATATTCCTACTTTGGGGAACAAGTGAGAATGTTCATGTCCTGACAAAAAAATATGACACACAATGTCTTACAAGGTAAAAATCACAGACAACGTTTATAGACCACCTCAACTTACATATTCAACACTTACATAAAATATTGTGACCTGTGTAATACATCCCAGTAAAATCTTGCTGTGTGTGGTACTGTTCATCATTTCATCCTTCTAATACCAGTCACCTTATGATGCTAACTAGTTTCTCCTTTGATACTCAAGGAAATTAACCATCCTACTTCTTATAATCTCAAAACTTACAATTTTCACAGGTAAAACATTTGTTATATTGATGTGAGCATAAGCTGTTCACACTATGCAAATTAACCCAACTGATACAAATCTATAACAAACTTGGTACATGGTATGATAGAGGTATTCATACATATTTATCTGTAAAGATAGTTTCCATGAGTCATTGACTGTAGCACTGGCAAAATATAATTCCACTCAACACTTCTTCATGCCAGCCGTCTACAACATTATTAACTCATTAGTTTGTGTGTGTTTTTTTTTTTTTTATTCTTCCGAATGCGTCACGAGATCTTGAAGTATGTAACAGCTGTTCCGAAATATATATTTTTGATCAGAAAAAAAAAAGAAAAAAAATCTCAGAAGACTCAGTATCATTAAGATTGTTCAGTATTCAAATAAACCTTTACCAGTTGCACACTAAATGTGAATACATAATCAACATCACCTTGATATAACACCCAACTTAGAACCTGTAAAGCCTATACAGTATTTAGGTTTATACTCAACAAAGTAGTACAGCATCATAATCATACCAGACATGATGATATGGACTTCAGCTTGGATGATGGGATGAAAATTCCGTGTTCAGGAAGTTTTATGATGACTGAGAATTTGCAGAGGACTATGATGAGAGAATAAAACAAATAGAAAATAATCAGTGTACTCAATGTCATCCAGCAGAGTATAAGAGTTAAGTGGTTCTGCATTTAAATACTGTATAATTTGCAGCCTAAATTATAAGAATCAACACCACTGCTGACAAATTGAAGTTTTAAATCATTACCAATTCATTGAGAAAATGGTAACTTTTAAAAAGTACAGAACTAGTTTGTACCTGTGCATTTGCTGTGGTCATATTTTGCTTCCAAAGTTTTTCATCTTCTCTTCAAAACTGACAAAATTTACTCTGACTTGACTCTTTTCCTTTGCAGTTAGCTCTAACAGCTATAAATGAAGATATTAAAACAAAGGTGAAAATATGAATTAAGGTATCTATCCTACATGTAGATCAAACAGTGCTAAAGCATGAAACCTGTGACACAAATCAAATCTATATCCACTCATAAGAAAGAAAGAAATCAACAAGTTTTGAATTTACAAAAAGGGCAAGCAAGATTTCACAGTAAAAACAAAAGACTTGGCAAGAGGCTACACATTCACTTGCTCTGCATCTGTATCTTCCTTCTTATATGATCATATTGCTTTCATCCAAAGGAATTAATTTCCCAGTATATGGCACTCATCTTGTATTATTTCTAATTAAGACCATTCAGACTGTACCATTACATGGGAAGGGGGATTGGGAGGGGGAGGGGAAGGGTTGATGTTACTTGAGCTCATCTCATATTAGTTTTGACACAGACAGAGTGGCATTAACTCTGTAATGTAAGAAGTGGGGCATTTTCATTGATAAGTTGTTTTCCCCTCTTTGTATATGGATAAAGATAGAATGATAGAGTTACAAGAATTATTTTCCCCACAGTAGAAACACTTCAAGCCGATGATATTAGTAAGATGATATACACACTATAGACACTTCAAGTCTTGCTTTCTATCAATTATTGCGGAATAAAGAGCTGTTACAACATTCAATATTGAAGTCTGCATTCAAATGAGGCCTCCATTGTTCTATCAGTACATAACTGTAATACATAGGCCTTGAAGCCACTTGTCAGTGTTTGAATTAGTAAATCATGTTATTTTCTAAGCTAGATTCAAATTTATATATATATGTTATGAAATAAAATCAATAATATCATGGTTATGTAAATGCACTGATTTACTATATACGCCGAAAATTTCGCGAGGTTTTTTACTTTCGCGAATTTCGCGAGTCAGGTGCTATTCGCGAAATTAAGGACACACGAAAATATTGACTCTGATTCTGATGTGAATGTGACGTACACATGTACACTTCTTTGTTCAGTCCAGGACTCCATGATCGCGAATTTAATCACTCGCGAAATCGTCAGGAATTCCCAGTTTGTGAAAATTTAGACTCGCAAAATATATGGCGTATACAGTAGATAGTTGTTTTATGCAGGCAAAGAAAATATAATAATTCAAAGAATTAGCAGTCTTATATGAATTTTCTGGTTCAAATGTGAGATTTTGCATGAGTTTAAGACAAAAATTGTTGCACATCAGCAAATGTGCAACAAAAGCTGTCCATGTTTGCACAACTTGCCCACTTTACCTCTCTCTCTCTCTAAAAATTACATGTGTGTTACATGATACACACATTGTATAAATTGTACAAACTCGTTCAAGCTGACAGCATGTTTATATGAAAATAGCAGAATATACTAGTGGTGAATAGCATGTGTACAGTTATTGTTTAAACTGTTATTTTCACATACAGATCTTTTCAGGAATGAATGAGGTCACAAACATTTTTGCAAGATGATGTTTTTGTGAATTGACACTGAGGATATTGTTAGTGCACTATTCCCAGAGTGCATGGTGACATTTTCGCGCATTGTTAAATTTGCGGACAAACAGTGACTCAGAAAATTTGCAAAAATAACAGTTTATACTGTATAAAATAGAATAAGAATTCAGAGGCACTTTTAAAAATGTTGTGTCTTTTTCACATCAAGATTGTAATCACAACCAGGAAATCAGAGCAGCTAAGCCAAAGACAAGACAGACAAATGCTAGAATCCTTGGCAAAACACGTCTGAATGATCTTTAACTTAGCAGATTGGCTCTCTCCTTATTCTGAACATGCTGTAAAATGATGTTCAAGTAGATCAGGATGCCAAATGGCTTAATGCATGCAAAAGAAATGAAAATTTCTCTTTTTCTTTTTCTTTTCTTTTGCTCTGACCACATTCCTAGTATATGTACCATTAGTGGAATGGCTTATACATACCATTCACATGAAAAAAAAACCAATTGTATTGTAAATTTTGCCACTAACAGATTTGATCTTTTCTGAGCATTTACCATGTTTTTTCATCAGATCCTTTCTTTCCAAGCTTCACTTTGTCAGTTGAGAATGAGAAGGGCGTTAGGTTGTCTCAAACACTATGAGTTTAGTGGCAACTTAACGCCCCTCTCATTTTCACCTGATGATCTTCTACCGTATGTACCAAAAATCTTTAAAAATAGTGAATCAATCTAAATACAAATTCAGGGTATGAAACTATAACTCATTGCCAACATTTTACAGAAAACCCCATCGATTTGCTTCAGTGGTCAAAGAGAAATGAGGAGTTTTGTAGAGGATGTCAGAAATCTCTTCCCTCCAAGTTCTGTCTATTGTATTCACACACATGAGCATCGAAGCGCTAAACTTGGAAGAATCACCACATTTCTCTGTGACCGCTTAACCAAATTGAATGAGGTTTTCTGCAAAATAGAGCTAAGATATTGTATTTTAAGACTCTGAAGGAGCATTTAGACAGTTTAATCATATCGGATGTTATCAATGCGAAAATCTGATTGTAATTTTTTGGGGGACATACTGTACATATATATAATATCAGAGGCATTCATAAGACAATGCAGCTCACATCACAAGCTGGAAACATTGTTGAACACCACTTTCTACATAGCATTTTATAGTGTACAGTCTTTTGATTGCATATGTTTCTCATAAATCAAACCTGAAACTGTAAGTGTGTACAAAAGTTAGAGTGGCTGTAAGTAGTAACATCAGCTTCAGGCAGAAAGCTCTTAACCCGTTGAGGACGGTTTGATTTTGCTACAACACGCATTTCCCACAGACACTTGCCCGAGTGTACTCGGGACTCGTCCTCAACAGGATAAACTACTGTACGAGCTGAAATTTTCGCGTACAGATATTTTCGCGAATTGGTACTTGGAGGACATTTTCGCGTGTTGTTAATTTCCCGGTTGCGAGGGTCTAACTGAACTTAGTAATTTGCGCGTTGTTATTTTCACGTGTTGTTATTTTCGCGGTTCAAAGGTGATTCGCGAAATTCGCGAAAATAAAACCACCGCGAAAATTTCAGCTCGTACAGTACTAAATGCACAGTGCTGCAAGGAAGGAGGGAAGTGTTACATGAATGCGATGTTCTAGTTGAAGGCAAGAATGTGTTAGAAGAGAGAGGTTTCACTTGTCAAACTTGTCAGGCAGGTGTAATATTCAAAGGTATATCAAGTCACCTTTCTTACCACAGATTTTAGGCTGACACCGATGAGCCTCCATCCTGTGAGAGAAAATGTTTCTTTCCTGTGTTCTTATCAAAGTCAACACTTGCTAGCAGAGGTCAATATTGATACCCAGTTAGGACAGTGAAATCTGGTACTCTCTTGCATTACATTGAATACCCTCTTTCATCATTTATGTACTTTTTCACATTCAAGCATCTTCATCTGGGAAATGCATTATTCATTTTCTGTAAAACACACAATTCTGTTAAAAAAAACAACACACACACAAACAGACAGACAACAACGAGTACACTGAAACCTACAGACCAAGCTTCTCTCACAAATCTCATCATAGTCCAGTGGCAAAATGAAATGATAGCTCAATTTTTCTAAAATCAACAAATTTGGTACAAATGTAGATCAACTACTCTGCACAGATCTGGACATTGAGCACTCTTAAAATTTGCCAAGGAAATCCCCTGAAAGGCAGCCATTTTTTCAAAAAACAAGAGACCACAGTTTTCTGCCCTAACCCAAGTATTGCAAGTTCACCTTCCATGTATAACTGCAGATTACTACCTAAGAACACAGAAAATTTGAGCTTTGAGGGTCTCCAGGGGCATGCATCCATTTGTATTATATTCCATCACACTATGGCAAAAAAACATCCAACAAGTATGTAGAATTAAGCACACATTCTCAAAAACAAAATCAAAATGTAACAAGGCAAACACCAAGCGATGCCTCTCCTACATATCGCAGTAGTGATAATATTATTTTTCAATGCAAGTTTTTGGACTTGTGACTTTATTGGAATTCACCCATATTTTAACATGACCAGCATTTTTAGGTTCTGTATCTGTGGTGCGAGTTTGGTGGTCATAGGTCAAAGCTATGGAAAGGTAGGGAGAGTACATCAAATTGTTGATGGTGGTGCTGCCACTTCCACTGACAGAAAAGTGATGCTTATGTCTGACTTCTGCTCTGCAGGCAAGACAAAAACTCGGCCCCCATTATGGTAAACCCAAAATTTGGCCCTGACGGGGCCACCCCTGGATCTACCACAATCAATCTTGAAAGTGCAATCACCAATGTCTTTACTCAGGGTATTTCTGATTTGTATAGAAATACATTCTGTCACGCTGGTAATAATGCCTGCCAAGTTCAGAGACAAATTTGACCATGTGTTTACACACAGATGAAATTGTGAAATTTGGACCCCAATTTGGACCCTTTCCCTCCCCTCAGAGGGTCCTAAGAGAGGCAACCCTGGATCTGCCATGAACAAACTTGAAACTACAGTCACCAATACACTCACTTCTTGCACTAACTTAGCTCTATCAAATCAAGCTCTAGAGAAGAAGATTTTTGAAAATTGATTAAATTAAAGGCGACCCCTCTGGGGCCCCTAGAGGGGATATAGTCCCAACTAAACAAATTGAGATCCTACACCCTAGGGATGCCGCGTCTGTATTTCTCTATAAAATTGTCCATACGCAACATCGCACAATGTTGTAATTTTCAAAATATCAGTTTACTTGTGTGCCAAATTTGGTGATTTTAGACAAAATTGGACAAAATGGTCTGAAAATGTTTGACTATGCCACTGTACTATTGTGACTACTTTATCTTGAAAACTGATTAGAATTCTAGCAAACATCAACAACAATGTACTCAATTTTCCTGGTGGCAATATTACTGTCAAAGGTAATAACAGATATCGGTGAGTCGGGCAATGTACTGTGAATGCTTCAACAACTCCAAATAAAATAAACTTTGCATTTATACAAACGTTGCAAACACAACATCACAAGACAGTGATGAAAAGCTTATAAAAGAATCAAAAACTAAAATCTTCATAATTTTTATCTATTTTTTTTTTTGGCATATGAGAAAGAAGTAGTAAATGCATTAATTTGCTTCATTTATCTTGAGATAGAAATGAAGAATTTACCTGCATGGCACGTCCTTTGGTCTCAATAGGAAGAAGCAGGCAGGCAAGGGCAGCCACTAAACACACAGCACCATACACACCCACTGTTAGGTTCTTGGAGATGGGCAACAATACCTTTTGCAAGAAAGAATAACAAAGACATCATATATCTGAACAGCTAAAATGCTGCTGTGGTTTTCAAGTAATTTTCATCCTTTCAACAAACTGAATACAGTTAGCGTCTTTATGAAGCACGAATGTTACCTATTTGAAACATGAGACA
Organism: Diadema setosum; assembly: GCA_033980235.1. Classification (NCBI taxonomy): domain Eukaryota; kingdom Metazoa; phylum Echinodermata; class Echinoidea; order Diadematoida; family Diadematidae; genus Diadema; species Diadema setosum. The sequence continues at coordinate 42,876,455 of CM067062.1, read as the reverse complement.
GAAGGACACACTATCAAATCTCTTTCAATTCATCATGGGAAAAAAAATCATGATTCCCAAATCAAACCGTGTAACATACTTTCCTTTCTACATACAATTCACACGAATACAACCCAATCGATTAATGAGCAGTTTACCAGCAATGTTAATACATTTTTATCTGCAACACAATGGTTCAATACATTTATGTAAGTATTCAATGGCTTATTGCACATCTTATATTGAACACTGTGTAGTGGTATTTTTGCTCTTTAGGACAGTCCACCGTCTACTCAAATGGGGGTTTTTGGCTAGCCGGGCATGTGACTGCAGCCATCCAGACCAAACCCTGTGTCACATTGTGGAAGACTGCCACCTGTGGGAGTTCCCAGGTGGGCTTGAGGAGCTTGCTCAAGCAAGTGATGCTGCCCTGGACTGGATCCACAGCTTAGATATCAACTCATGAGTCTATAACCCCTCACTCACCCCATTGTTTGTTTGTTTGTATGCTTGTATTTATTTCCAGGTTATATAAAAAAAAAAAACACATACAAAATATATAAAATATCAAAAAAATGTACTTCAAAGTAAAATGGAGGACTGTGTCATATGACAGAAGAAGACTGTCATAGTCTTGTCTTGCAAATTCACTAGTAACATTAGAGAACAAAATCAGCGAAACTATGGATTATTAATCTATTTTGACACCTACCTGGGCTACAAATGGCGTAATAATGGCACCAATACGAGCTGCAGCACTACAGCTTCCCAGACCTACTGCCCTCATGGCTGTGGGATATACCTAGGGAAGTATATAAACATCAGATAAGCAACACATTTTTCTATCTTGTGTGAAAATATGTCACATAATTTTGTTTATCAGTCTTTTTATTCATTTAATTTGTTTTGCCTTGCACCTTATCATTTTTTTTTGGTAATTTTTCTTTTTACCTTCCTTATAAATGACATACTTGTAAATTTCACGTATCATACTTTGTAATGTTAATATATGCACTAATCTCCAGTAGAAAAAAAAAAATATAATATGTATTATTTACATGTTTTGTTGGAGATAGAAAAAGGATGAATGAATGACTGACTGACCGACTGACTGACTGACTGACTGACTGACTGACCGACCGACCGACCGACCGACCGACCGACCGACCGACCGACCGACCGACCGACCGACCGACCGACCGACCGACCGACCGACCGACCGACCGACCGACTGAATGAATGAATGAATGGATGAATGAATGAATGATTTTTCAACCATGCATTGAAAAAAAAATTCTATACCGGTACTTTTCTCTCAGACCTGGATCATCAATGGTTCGTGGCAATGCCTCTTATGTGTGACTCATTTTTCACATCCTTTTTTGTAATCTTGGAAACGGGCTGACCCTCTGTCAGAGAGAGGAGCTCAGCACCCTCCACCCCCCTAGCTGTCTGTTTTCTCTGTTCTATCCTCACCCTTTCCGCTATGCTTCTACCATTCCTCCTCTTCCATGATGTCTCTGCCTACTAGGCTAATAATAATATAACACCTAGGCCGATAAGTCACTAGAGGCGCCTGCCCCCGGGAAAGGCCGAGACTTCACCGGCGTCGGCGGGCGGGTCCTCTACCTGCTTGGCTGACGGGAATGGCATAACCTTGCATTTCGGTGCAGGAGTAGGCAGGCGACATCTTTTCCTAAAACCTTTCCCCTTTCTTTCTCTGTAAATATCTCATTTGCAAATATTACAAATAAATATAATTAGATTTTGTAAATAATTAGAAGTAGTTTAGGTTTTTATAATTGAATTTAAATGAATATTTGAATTCAATATATTTTTTGGAGTAAATTGCCCACCCGGCAGAGAGCTCCACAAAACTAAGAGAACAACAACAACAACATTTGTAGTGATGACGTTGTCTAACATTAAGTAAAAAATAGACAATTCACACTCCTCGTAAAATAAATCTTCTGCACTTCTCTCAAAGTGTTACGAACGGACACTTTGAATATTATAAAAAAGATATGAGAAGATATCAGATTGCCTGTAAATAATGTGTGTCTCTTTTTCAACCCATAGAAGCGAGAATGAGACAAAGTTACGAGGCATACCTCTGGAGTGTAGACATAGGTTGCCTGGAAACCGCCTGATATGAATGCTCGAGCCACAAAGAGGAAAATAGTCAGCACAGTTCTAGAGGAGGAAAGATAAATCATCACAATTTGTAAAGAAGCATGGAAACAACAATAACTGTACAATCAGCAACCTAACACACATTCTAATTTTCATGTACTTACACAGTACATGTAACCATCTTTCATAATATCAACATCTGAATTCAATTAACGATTCGATAATGAAACTAAACACACTGCTTTGGCAACTGGTATGCTCCCGTTGCAAATAATCACTATCTGGTATTAAATATACAAATCTTCATGAAAACACTTTTGAGTATTGAAACTTAATCATTTTCTCTTAACCTTTGACCACATGAGCTACATCCTTTTCTACAGAATTATTGTGCAGTATAATGTATGTATTGTATATACCTTGTTAATCAATGGTATACATTGAGTCATTTCTAATGTACCTTAAGCTGTATTGAAATATTATAATTTCAGCGGCAAGTAGTGTGATTCTAGCATTCTGACCTGACCTTTGACCTCATGACCCAAAACTTCTCAAGAGAATCATTGCCAAGCAGTACCTGTACATGCACTATTAAAGTTTCATGACGATACCTTGAGCTATTTCCGGGACATGGAGAAAAACATAAAATATTAGCCTTTTCACTTGACTTTTGACCTTTGACCCCAATGGCCTAGAACTTTCTCTAGAAAATCATCACTTGGCCATAAATACACAATCTTCATGAAGATACCATCAGACATGGTAGAGATATGGGGGGGGGGGAGGGAAATTTTTTAGATTTGACCTTGACCTTTGACCATGAGTGAGTGTGTGTGTGTGTGTCAACAGTTGATAAGTGCGGCTTTGTTCAGTCACACATATATATGTAAAGCTTCATTTGTTTTAAGTAAGGCTGTTAAAAAAATTGGTTATGAACTGACAGAAAGACGGATGGACGGACCGACAGACAACCCAAAAGTGTAATGCCTTCGGCAACACTTCATGGCACAGGCATAAAAAGAGTCAGCAATAAACATGTATGAAAATGTACAACATAATCAAAATATGTACACAGAATTTACTCCTATCAGGAAAAGTTCTGAGTGACCATTGAACCAAAGTTATTCTGGATCTGTGAGATCATCACAACAGCAGTAAAAAGAAAGACTTACTCCAAATGTGATTATAAAAGCGAAAAATAAAAATATGCTCATGAAATTTCTGTCGGGCATGGATATAATCCACTTCAAAATTTGAATAATTTTGATGCAATCTATTTGATATTTCTGGCTTCACATCATACTGTCGAGAAGTAAAATTTGACTCTCATTTCCTTACCTTGTTGTGCAGAGAAAGAGAAGGAATGCAAAGATGGAGAAACAGAAAAACTCGATGGCCATGGTCTTTTTTCTTCCCAAGATCTCAATGAATATGAATGTGATGATAAGTCCTGAGTAAAAAGAAAGAGATTCATCATTACATAGTGTGAAAGGTCACACACACGACATGGTCTCTGAAAAAGTCTTAACTTTTGTTTGTTTGAAATAGAGTACTGAAGTGAGATGTCCTAGCCATCTATTGCCATGGAAACAACCTCAAACAACCTGAACATCTGAGAAGAAAACAGTTGCTTGCTGTACTTTAAACCTGGTTCCAACCCACTCACTGCCCGAAGCCATTTGTAAGGGTATCGGGTGGAACCTTCACTAAGTTAGACAAAAGACTGTGACATCATCACTTCAGTACTCTTTTGGCCTTTTTATTTTGTTTTGTTTGTTGTTGTTGTTGTGTGTTTTGGTGTGTTTTGGTGTGTTTTGGTGTTTTTTGCTTCCACACATGCCTCTCAATGATTATGCATCAAGAGTGGGATGTATGCAGGAGGCTGCCTGTGACTGTTGTCACAGAAGAATTTGTTGGGATGTAGACACCCCACCATGACAGGTGGGCAGGACGGCTTCAGGCTGTTGGGTTTCTTTTTTTTTTTATGCTTTGCTTGGTAAAGGAATGCTCACTGGAAACACGCCCTCACATGGACAGTGATCACTGTCATAGTTTTGTGACAATTACAACAAGACTAACAAGGAAAAGTAGAAATTACGTGGTGCGTAATATGTGTCCCCACCGCAAGTAGCATTTTGTAACAAAATGTGCAATATAGGTAAAAAATCAAGGTTAAAGGTCAAAGAAGTCAAAGGTCAAAATTCTGTGTAGAAGTTTTGAAGCCCTCACCTAGTGCCATCACATAAAGCAAATGGAATAGAAATTGGGTTAGAAATGGCGAAGGAGTAGCATTTTGTAGCCAATGTACAATATAGGTCAAAAATCAAGGTCAAAGGTCAAAGAAGACAAAGGTCAAAATTCTGTGTAGGAGTTTTGAAGCCCTCACCTAGTGCTATCACATAAAGCAAACGGAATCGAAATCGGGTTAGAAATGGCGAAGGAGTAGCATTTTGTAGCAAAATGCACAATATAGGTCAAAAATCAAGGTCAAAGGTCAAAGAAGTCAAAGGTCAAAATTCTGTGTAGAAGTTTTGAAGCCCTCAACTAGTGCCATCATATAAAGCAAACGGAATCAAAATCGGGTTAGAAATGGCGAAGGAGTAGCATTTTGTAGCAAAATGTACAATATAGTTCAAAAATCAAGGTCAAAGGTCAAAGAAGTCAAAGGTCAAAATTCTGTGTAGAAGTTTTGAAGCCCTCACCTAGTGCCATCACATAAAGCAAACGGAATCGAAATCGGGTTAGAAATGGCGAAGGAGTAGCATTTTGTAGCAAAATGTACAATATAGGTCAAAGGTCAAGGTCAAAGGTCACAACTGAAATTCTGTGTAGAAGTTTTAAAGCTCCCATGTAGTGCTATCATATAAAGCAAACAGAATCAAAATTGGCTCATAAATGACAGAGAAGTAGCAAAATTGAACATTTTGATCACACACGGACGCACACACGGACGGACGCACGGACGGACGGACGCACAGACACACACACGTACCGAGCCCGTTTCATAGTCCCCTGCTCGAACTCGTTCGGCGGGGACAATAATACTAATAATGATGATGACAAAATAATTACAAGATGAAGAGGAAATGATTGTACAGCATGAACCACAGTCACAGTTAATTGTCTTTCTGATAGACATGAAGGCATGAATACCGAAAGTAGAATTAAAGACTTGCAAGATTCACATTCAACTAACAATGATATACTTTCTGAGGCATGAAAGTGTTTTTGAACCTCTTGGTTGCTAAGATATCACAAGAGAATGGATTAGTGTGTCTCTCACTGCCAAGTGAGAGACACACTAATTGATTGGAAATAAACTATGATTGAATTAGAATTAGAAAAGAGTACTCCACTTTGGGAGATCATGCTGGTCTTTCTGAAAGAAATGGAATACAGTGCACTCCCCTTACAACGAACACGGTTATAACTAAATTTCGTTATAACGAAGTAAATCTTCTGGTCCCAAAATTATCACCATTAAAGTCTATGGTGCAAAATTCGCTTATAACGTACATGGTTATAACGAAGTCTTTTCCGAGCGCCACAGACAATGAAAAAGAAAAGAAATGTGCTCCGTTATATGACGAAATGCGAATTGCTTTCGAAAATATGAAGCGGAACAAGCATTTATGGTGTCTCTGCATGGGTGAACGCTTCACACCACTGTGTGTTCGCTTCCTTGTGTCATGCACAGTTTCTGAGGGGAACTTCCGTTTATTTTTGTAATACAGTTATCCCATCACATTTCACATAGCTTTCCAGTGTATGATGAGTATTCAGCAAACAGAATATGATATATATACAACTGTACATGGTTTTCTTGTTTTCGTTATATATTATATTTGTTCGGTTATAACGAAATTTCGTTATAACGAAAGAAAACTGCCGGTCCCGAGCATTTCGTTATAACGGGAGTGCACTGTAAAACCTAATTCAGTGAACACTGAAAGCACTTTGTTGTATTATTTCATTATGATCCTCACCTGGGAATTCAGCCATTGTAGTCCACAGCAGTGAGACGTAATCACCTTTGGTCAAAGTCTTGCACTCATCAAAGCAGTTAAAGTCATCTCCTGCATCACTCTTGCCACTGTTACCTGTAAGCAGGACACATACAGCGATCAGTCTATTTAAATCATTCCTTGAAATCTCCCTTGGGTATTACTTTACACTTAGTATTCAATGGTCATGCATAATTATAATGATAATAAATTCAGCATGTGTTGCGTGCCATCAATCTAGTGACCTATTCTGAGGCACAGAGGGGTATGATAGTGAATTACACACAGTTCTACATGTTTAAGAGAAAAGGAAAAGGGAGAGAAAGAAAGGATACAAACAAATCTAACAAATACAAGTATGATTATATGGGGATGTAAATCTGCCCAAGAGCTTTGTAATGAGCATGAGTCTAACAATGAAAAACTGCATGGACTACTTTTAACGATGACAACGATAATAATCCAGAAGCATATATGACATGCTTATCTCTAGCAACACTTATAATATCAATTAGTCATGAGTGACAAACCTGAGCAAGAATCCCCGTAGGCAAAGAGCTCAGTGCTGAGTAGAACCAAACCATAATAAGAGAAAGCATTGGCAAACCTGTTGAGAGAAATGAAAATAGATTGATTACAAAACCAATGCTTTGGGGGAAATCCCAACACATTTCATTTTATAAATGTTCTGTTTTTCTTTATAACATTCTGGTAAAGCAAACTCTTATGCAAGTGTACCTTGGTAATTGTCTGACAGCAGACCCAACATTACCCTATGATTGAATGAATAATACTGTGCACTCCCATTATAACAAACACAGTCATAACGAAATCCCGGTTACAACGGAATAAAAATTCGGGCCACAACATTATATCCTTTCTATGTTTTTTTATTGTTTATTTGTTTGGTTATAATGAAATTTCGATATAACGAAAGAACTGTAGCTTGGTATTATTTGTATTCAAAAAGTTTACTGAATTTACTTTTTATCATATCATAGCATTGTAAGATAGGTCAAATGACTTATTAAAATCTGCTATGTTGAGCTAGGACCGAGTGGTTCTAAAATGCATTTTTTGATAACGCACAATGATCATACATGCCATACCCAATATTTCCCCTAGTAAAAAAGCAACTGTGACATGGGTGCATATATTCCTGCTCCTATTTGGCAGTAATGTACTACAAGGATCACTCAAGGTTGGTGAACTCACCAAATAAAAAGCAGGAGTGCCGTTGTGATTCCTAATTCTCTGGAACTGAACAGGTCTTGATATGAGCCTCGTTTCTGGGAACAGAACACAGAGAAACATAGTCAACCATAAGCAAGCCTACAGGTCATTCATTCTTCCCTGTGTATCAAGTTTTAATGCTTAAGCAAGATTAATATTTCTCAATGATCTATACCATTATTACACAAGATTCTTAGCACTAGAAAATGATAACTTGTAAGATTTGCTAACTTTTACATCTGTGAGTATAATAAATAATACAAAAATAAACCGATGAGGAATCCACAAGTCAGCCAATATCCTATCAGTGGTTAGAATTGTAATAAGGCAAATTCTGTGTGTATACATGTAAGTAATGTAAATGTGGAAATTTTTGCACATTTCGTGTGACTACAAACTAGACGTGCGAAAATAAAAATAAAAGTAAAGTGTATGACTATACAGTATAGCCCCCCCCCCCTCCAATTTTTTTTTTTTTTTTTTTTTTTGCAGTGATAACACCCAATGTGATTGAACTGTCTAGATGCTACTTCAGAGTCTTAAGATATAACACCTTAGCTCCATTTTGCAGAAAACCCCATTCAATTTGGTTAAATGGTCACAATGAAATGTGGATTGTTGTAAAGCATGTCATGAGTCTAATTCTTCCAAGTTTAGCACTTGGGTGGTCTTGGAACTGCATATTGATGTGTAAACACAACAGAAAGAACTTGGAGGGAAGGGATTCCTGACATGCTCTACAAAAATCATCATTTCTCTTTGACTACTGAAGCAAATTGAATGGGGTTTTCTGTAAGATGTGGGCAGTGAGTTATAGTTTCATACCCTGAAATTATGTCTGGATTGATTCACTATTTTTACAGTTATCGTTGCGGAGGGTACCGTTGTAATTGGGGTTTTTTTGGTGGGGGATACAGTATAATGTCTGGATTCTGCGGAATTAAAAACACACAAAATTCATCTTACTGTACATGTACTTGATAGACCAGGGCATAAAATACTCACAAGAAAATATCCTTTTACAGTATATGTGTGAATGTGTATATAATATATAAATATATACTATATATATATATACAGGGTATAACATTAGCAGCAGCCCAGTGGCCTTAGGCTACTACAAATTGATGTCGGGCCACCAAATTTCTTAAACAAGAAAGTTTATCTTTCAGTGGCCTAATTGGGCAGTTAAAATTCAAGATGAAATCATATCCTTTGAATTCTGACCACTACATTTCTTTTTTAAGCCACCAAAACTTCAAATTCAAAGAGTTTAGATCTTAGAAATATGTTAGTACCAAGCTCTCACATGTTACAGAGAGAGAGAGAGAGAGAGAGAGAGAGAGAGAGAGAGAGAGAGAATATATACAGATTACCATAGATAGGGAGTGAACTTTATGGCCCAAATTCACGAAGGTGATACAAATGAAACCATGGTTTCAACCATGGACAGAAACCATGGAGCGCCAAGTGTCGCATGGAATATTTCATTAAGAATTATCAGTCATTTCGTCGATGAAAAGAATATTTTGTAACGAAATGACAACATTTTGTAACTAAATGACAACATTTTGTAACTAAATGAATATTTCATCCACGAAATGATAACTTTGTTAACGAAACGGTCATTCTGTTGACGAAATGACCAATTTCCTAATGAAATATTCCGTGCGACACTTGGCGCTCCATGGTTTTTGTCCATTGTTTAAACCATGGTTTCATTTGTACCACCTTCGTGAATTCGGGCCATTATGTGCATGTATGTATTTAGATTACTTAATGTCTTTATGTCTCCATCCAGACTGCAGTAGTCCCATCCATACTCACCTGTGTATCCTCACACTTTAGCTTGCCCAGTGGCATGGGTTTGTTGTTGCTTAGAGCAACACTCTTCAGGATTTCATGAGCTTTAGACTGGTTGCCACAGGCAACCTGATACCGAGCACTCTCTGGCAACCACTGTAAGACAAACATAACATCATCCATCTCAGACTGTTTTACATCTTCTCACCCATACACAGGTTTGATATTCAAAGTGAATAACCTTCGGATTAAAGCCTCTGTATATACTTAACACCAATCAGAAAAAAGGAACAAAATTAAATCAAGGCCAGGCTTTGCTTATATCACATTCATGTTGTAAAACAAAAAGGTTCGCATATGATATGTACAATTGTAAGATGGTACTGTTAATGTCTGAAATTTGTATGAATATCTACTTTTTGATTCAGAAGAGATATAAAAAGGTCTCATCACTGAAATGTAATCACAATAAAGTTGCTCGTCCAAGTACCCATATCCGTACATGCAGTCAAAAGTGTTTCAGAGTTTGCAACAAGTTTTAATTTCTTTTTACATTGATCTTGTCCATAGAATCAAGAATGTTGTGAAATCCGCATTATCAACTATTCATAGTGAAATCTATACATTTTCTCCGGAAACATTATTTCCTGATAAAATCTACACTAGGGTTTAAGTGATGATGATGATGAAACAACATTTATATAGCGCCATTTATCTGTAGAAACATTGAAAGGTGAACGGCGCCCTCAATGTGTTGCACATCATTCACAAAGTGAGAGAAGACAAAACTTTCTCCCCTGGTGACATTCAGTACATTCTTAGTGCCAACTTCTATGTCAAAGTTGACTTGAGATTTGATAATCCATATTGTAACCAGATAACAAACATAACTGACATTTTTGCTGTCTTTTTTAGGAGACTCTTTTGACATGACAAACTTAGATTTTGAGGTCTTTTTGCATCTAATCAGATGCAGAGATTTTAATGTTACACTCTGTGTTAATAACATATTTTACATCTACAAAACAGCTGCTACTTCTACCAAACACAATCACAATCTGGGATCTGGTAATGAAAGCACAATCAAGAATCCACTGCATGTCACTCTTGTTAACACAATTGTAATTTCAATCGGACTTCAAATAGCATATCATCTCAAAATAAGACCTTACATACCAGTTCATCAATATGCTAAAATTCTTATGCGTACATTCATATTGACAGTTGCTCATAAAATGCCGGAAGGCTTGATTGAAGCTTGCCTAACACGACGACTACTCATGCACATTGTTGGATTACATGTACATTGTAAGTACAAGTATGTATTGACCTAAACATGTCAGGTAAGCAATATGTTACTAGATCCCCTAGGTTTAAAAAAAAAGAACAAAAAAAAAAGAACAAAAAAAAAAAAACTGTGGTAATTCAGGAATCATTCATGAATGAAAACCACAGAGGGTATTCTTACCTTACACATGAGAATGAAGATCAACATAGGAATGGCAGAGAAGATGAGAAGGTACTGCCATCCTAGGGTTGGCACGACAACCAAAGCAAGACACACCTCCAGGATGGTACCAAGAGCCCAAAATATCTTCATGAATTGAGAACATGATGAACGTTATGAAAATGGTTCAAGGAATCTATTAATGAACAATTTTGAAAAAGCTTAATAAAATCAAACTACAAAATAGAAAGACAAAAAGATTACATATTCTGTTCTGTCAAATATGTGAAGGAATGAAGAAAAACTGCCCTCAAGATATTTGTACAGGTATGTGTTTGTACATTTTGATAAAGAATATTAAAGCAAGAGTGACATATTTCTGAGAGAAAAATCCATGCCTCCCTGTCTGTGAATTTAAAGAAACACACATAATAACACACACATGTGTGTGTGCGTGTATGTGTGTTTATGCCTCTGGTTGCAACTATACTTATAACATAATCAACACGTTGATATATATTTATTGTAATTAAAAAACAATGATGTCAGATTCTACTTTACTAAATTTCATTCACTCCCCTCTTTATAATCACTATCTTTAATATCATTCTTCACAAATAAACATTTAAAAGCTGGATAAGAGGGAAAAATGTAGTGCTGAAAACAATGAAAATGTTTCACTTCACTCAATATTTCAGAGACTTTCCAATTCATTGCCCTACTCAACTGTTGTTGCTTTTTTACATCAATTATCCGAATGCAACCAGGATTCTAATTATCACACATTATACATATATGAAAGAAGACATAGATGTCATGTTTATCAATAATATTGCTAGCATTACAAAATGACCGGCACGTCTCATGTAGCTAGCATTTTGAATGTCATCCCAAAAAGACTAGCATGTATTGTGTAGCTACATATGTAGCATTTTGAATATCTGTATACCATGTAGGGTGTGAAAATCCTCACCTCAATACACGTCACACACAGGCCTCTGACCTTTGAGGGCAGGAATTCTGAATACAAGGTGACCCTGTGATGAGGGAAATCAATAGAAAATCCACAAATAACTGAACTTTTATCAGATTCACTTCAACTTAGGTGTCTGGGCATTGTAGAAAGACAGCAAAAACATAATCACACAATAAACAAAAGGACAAAATCAGATTGAAATTAACACCTCATCAATGATAAAACCAATTAGCAAGACTAGAATGTACACTGCACTAGAGCAGATGTAAGACAGGACAGATACATCATTCGCTATGTGAAAGTTTTGGCATTTTAAACAACGGTATGACGCTTAAAGTCTTTGCTATTAAACAGATTGGTTACACAGACTGAAGCCTTTTCAATAATTCACCCAAGCTAAATCTACAAGATTAGAAACACAGTCTCAACTTTCTCAGGCACGTTACATTGAAGAACCAGACCTTACAGTTAAGTTTATCTTACAACAGCATGCAAAATACATGACTTTGAGAGTTATAATGTGTCATGTAAAGATTGATAACACAGCATGTAAGACTGAAGTGATTGTGAAGTAAAATAATGCATGGTGGTAATTTCACTTCATTAAAATCTTTACATACAAAAATAACAGGTAAACCAGTGAATGATCACTACAATACTACTTTCTGCACACAGCATCAGGGTGCAAAAATACATTTGTATGCAATTTTTACATGTTAAGTCTACCCAACACTACGTTTCTGCATGCCATGCCTCTGCAACAGTACGCAAGAATGTGTTAGTGTACGCCAATGCCTATGCAATAGTATGCTGCAAATCTGGCAGACTCTAAATTATGACAGTTATAAAGAGATACCAATTTACAATTTTCAGGAAAACTCCTGTAGAATCAAAGAGACTAGACATAGAGTTCTCTAAATATATTATTACATTCATGTACAAGCACGCCTATACACACAAATCTGTACAGAGCCTGAGCTTAAGGTACTGGTTTGCACAATATGAATTCCTTAATGTTCAATGCAATGATATGAATACCAGTATCCAGGGGAGAGAATGAGCAATTGTGTGTTTTAAGCCATCACATGACTGTAATGAATGCACCATCCTGTCACAAGGAACTAATCTCTGAGTTTCTACGAAACTGCCCACAATCCCTGAATAGAATCACTGCAGCGTGGAGTCACAACCTATGCGTGCGTAAAGTCACAACCTATGAGTTTACCCCATCACAAGGTGCCTTAGGCAACCAACATATTAGAATAACAAACTGACATAAATGGTAAATTACAGAAGGACTTACTTCTATTTAATAACAACAAGAACTTCCTTACTCAGGTGACTTACAGAGCCAAATCTACTCTGCAGAATGCTCAAGGCACAGTCAACAATGAATGAATCAAGTTACATTGTATATACAGGATTGACACAATTGATTTAAAAAAAAAACAAAAACATTTTACAGTGATTTTTAAAGGAGTCAGATGATTTACATGTCTATATGTCTTCAGAAAGGCTGTTCCATATGACATGCACAGGCTCTTTTCCCTAACATTTCAGTCAATTCTAAAATGACAAGACCACAAGAATTTGATAAGCATAATTTTTGGGCAGGTATATATCAGGCCTTACTAAAGAAATTTTACACTGAGGAGCTGAACCTTGAATGCAGTGTTAACCAAGCAACGAAACTCTAAAACTAATCCAATGCAGAGATTGCAAAATTAGGATAAGACAGGTGTCTTTGAGTAGTCAAAGCAGCAATGTGAGCTTCTGCATTCTATAGCTTCTGTTATTTATAAACTGAGTAAGGGGGAGATGAAACAAAAGTGTGCAACCAAAATTGAGCCAGGAGATTCAGTGTGGAATATCTCTTGCAGCATTGGCACCTGACTAACTAAATTGCAATTTGAGCAGACATAGACAGGTTGCAGTAAAAAAATTTGCGAGGCTTGTGACATGTTTGAGAATGTTAATAGTGTGCCCCAAGAAAGAAACTTATTTGTACAGTATTTGCTAAGCTGAGCTAAAAATGACATATTCACAGTCTGCAAAATTCAAACTTCAAAGCAAAGGAGAGCAGAATAAGCATGCAATTAACCAGATTTAAAAGAAATCAGAAGTTGATTTTCATCTGAATAGATATGGTATTGAATACAATGAAACAAATTAAGTTTCCCATATATTCATGAAATGTCCTACGGGACTAATTAATTCCACAAACATATGATGAAGACAAGAAAAGAAGAGAAAACTCACGCCTGAGGGACTCCTCCTACTCCAATGCCGACCATCCCTCGCATCATGAGGATCCAACCATAGGTTGGAGAGAAACTGCTCACAATCCCAAAGTAAAAGATCCAACAGCCAGAAATTATGAGACCCTGTAACAAACAGCATAGTCACAGAATTAATAAGTCATTATGTTGTACAGTAAAAAGAAGAAAAATCTTTTCACACAGTCATCAAGTTTTATCCACTCAAGAAGCATACCAGATAACATAATTATTTTCCTTTTGAATTAAGACTACAGCTTGCCTCAGGACAGAAAACATTTTAATTCATTATTGGGTATTGGTATACAAATTATTTAAATGCATGTTAATCACTGGGAAGGTTGCATGGTCACGTTCGGTAAGTGGGAAGATGCACTCACCGTTCGTCTGCCAAACTTGTCACAGATCATACCCCAAACAGTGGAGCTGAGGAACATTCCAATAAAGACGACTGTAGTGATGAGAGCCTCCTCCCAGGATGACAGGTGCCACTCACATCTCAGGATGGGGGAGAGAATGGACAAAATCATCATCTCCATCGCATCAGCCATCTGACGGATCCAAGAAAGATGACATTTCAAGCACTCAAAGTAACCACTGCATCAGATTTTTAACATCACACTCTTTTTGTTGATTGACAGAGTGTATACTAAGGACGAGTAGCAGAAATGTAAACATAATTTCTCCAGGACATGACAAAACAAACCATGAATACAGTTTATCATTATAAGGTGTGTCATACTCACCCAGCAAAATCCTGTTAGTCCAGATATCTTTAACTGGAACCATCCAAATCCTATCGCCTCAACTGCTTGTTCCACAGAAAATTCATCTACGGTGACAAGGTGGAAATCAAATGTCAGTTAAAGGTCCAGTTTACCTTTGGGAGCAGTGATTTTAAAAATGTTCAAGATATCAAATTTCATCAATATGTGTAGGTCTGTTGTATCACAAAACATCCTACCATACAAAATTTTTGCAGTAAAGCCTAAAATATAAGGAGATATCAGTATTTTTCTCAATAAAGCATAACTGTAGACGGTTTAATCTGGAAGAATTCTTATTATAACTATTGTTCACATTTTGTGTATTTAACAATACTTAACATTGATTATACAGATTCAAATTTTTACAGTGATTGTTTCTATCCCTAACTCACATTTTAGAACTATTTTAAAGCACTACTGCTGGATTTTTGTTTCATCTGCAAATGGTAAATTATCCCTTTAAGAAAGTAGTATGGTGTATCTATTCCACACTTCTTCTGGTTCAAAGGATTAATTCTAAGATGATATCATAGAATACAATATTCACATGTAGAGAAGATTAGAATAGCTAGTAAGATCAAAACAGCAGCAATAGAGCATTAAATAGACACATCCAGGCTTCTCCTCCAAGTATTGAAAATCCCTACAGGCTGAACCCTTTCTGTACCAGGAACTTTGGTTTTCTATGCCAATTGGCACACATAGCACACAAAGGCTTTAAACCATTGAGGACGGTTTGATTTTGCTACAACACGCAATTCCCATAGACACCTGCCCGAGTATACTCGGGACTCGTCCTCAACGGGTTAATCATGTCACATCCACTTCTCCCAAGCATTGGGTTTGAATGTGTAAAATACTGAAGCAGTCAAACCATCATATTTACTGTCTGAATAAGTGTAGTATTTAGAATTATATTCATGATCTTAAAATCTAAAGATGTACTGTTTGATATGCATTCTTTGTAAACACAATTGCAAGACTCTATCAATACATGACAGTATCCTTGAAATATAATGAACAGTTTTAAGACACTTGAAATAGTTCTGTAGTGGTTGTAGATAACTAATAATTTTTTTTTTTCGAATAACTACACTCACAACATAATGAGAATTTGCATTTTATTTTGATGAAATCTCTATTCCTGTTACATGTAACCATAAAAACAGAAAAGCAATATCTCCACTGGTAAACCCAATATCAACTGAAGTAAAGGAAAAAGAGGAAGTGGCAGGATGGAGAGGAGAGACTTCTGATGATGATCTCACCTTCACATTCCCCTCTCGCTGAAGCTTCAGCCTGCTCATCAAAGGATCCAAATCCTTTACGGAGTGGACTGTCTCCCCCCAGTGCCCCAAGCCCTGCACCCCATCCAAGGTCCACCTCGTCCATGCTCCCTCCACCGGTGCTGGCCCTTGATGGGGAATCATTCTCACCCCCACTAGTGGCAGGCTGACCACCTCCACGACGAAATTTGACCATACTGCAATGTGGCTGTTGAAAGTCTGATCTAAAGTGAAATACGACAAGAACAAAACAGACCTGGTGAATCATTTCACTGCTACTATACTCAGCAAGCTCTACCATACTGACAGATTTCTATTTTAGAAAAAAAAAAAAAACTGCTTCACTATCCCTTCAGGGGGATAATGTTTTGTCAGCCTGGATTTATCACTTTGAAGCAATTAATGTGTCTGAACAAATCAAGAACTAATATCACAAATTAAAACAAACACACACACACACAAAAAATCTACAATTATATTTTTGAATACAATGTAAGTCAAATGAACAATCAAAAACATCAAGAACAGATAATTTCTTATTCCTTAAGATTTTTACAGAAGCCTCAGACAAAGTATGTTGTAGGGATTTTCCTTCTGGAAGCAGACTGCTATGCAATTGTTTGTTAAGTGTACTGATATGATGTATTTTTCCCAAATCACAAATGTGTTAGAAGTAAGTTCTATCAGTAGTGCACAGTATGCAACTGATCAATGCAACTGGTTATTTTTTTTTTTCACTATGCACATTTAAATGGCTGTGAATAAAGGATAAAAATTATGCAATCTTTGAAAGATAGTGACCACAATCTTCAAGCAATTAAATTTGCGGATGGGACAATAATATCAAAATTGCAAGGTCATACTATGACATATTTTAAATAGATTATTGAATCTCTATTTTGTCTCAGTAGAAGCACTGATATTAACAACTTTTATGGTCTGATAACTTACACAGTAATTAGTTTGAGCACTGGCAATATGGATGGATGGATTTTCAATTCAAATTAATGCAATTTCCCATAAACACATCAGTGTCAGTCAGCATCATATCCAGTCAGAGAGAGCACAACTTACACTGTCACTGAACTCTATGAAATGAGAACATAGAAGATGAGATACTGTCCTTAAAAAGAAAAGAAATCAAAACAAAACAAAACAAGAACACAGAGACCAAGAAAAATGTTGCAGTATGTTTTACACAAATATGTGATGGGTACAGTGCACTTCTGTTATAACGAACACGGTTATAACGAAATTTCGTTATAACGAAGTAAATCTTCTGGTCCCAAAGTTATCACCATTAAAGTCTATGGTAAAAAATTTGCTTACAACGAACACGGTTATAACGAAATTTCCATTATAACGAAGTCTTTTCCGAGCGCCACAGACAAAGAAAAACAAAAGAAATGTGCTCCGTTATAACGAAATGCGAATTGCTTTCGAAAATTCGTAGCGGAACAAGCATTTATAGCTTCTCTGCATGGGTGAACGCTTCACACCACTGTGTGTTCACTCTTTGTGTCACGCACAGTTTCTGAGGGGAACTTGTGTTTATTATTGTGATACAGTTATCCCATCACATTTTACATAGCTTTCCAGTTTATGACGAGTATTCAGCAAACAGAATATGATATATATACGTGGTTTTCTTGTTTTCGTTATATATTGTATTTGTTCGGTTATAACGAAATTTCGTCATAATGAAAGAAAACAGCCGGTCCCAAGCATTTCGTTATAACGGGAGTGCACTGTATCCATTAACAAATGTCTGTGAGAAGGCCATGCCTTTACATCTTGTAGGTACAACCATCACCCCACTACCACAGTCATGTCTCCAATAAACTGGTTCTGTAATGTATTCCCATATATAATAATAATAATAATAATAGACATTTAAAGAGCGCCTTTTCCACTGGATGCAAAGCGCTATGACATGTCATCCCTGGTCGCCATAGGAGATAAAATATATATACAAAATACCAGGCAGTGACAGTATAAGTCCAGTGCACATAGAGGGACATCAAAATAAGTCTTCAAGTTTTGTTTGAAATGATCAAGTGTGGGTGAAGATTTGAGAAGAGAAGGGAGCTTATTCCACAGCCTAGGAGCACAAGAAGAGAAAGCTGCATCTCCGGCTAGTTTTTTCGTGTGTGGTTGAGTAAAGATAACAGATGATGAAAGACGAGTGCAGCTAGAGTGAAAGCGTCGTACCAGACACTCCCCAATGTACTCTGGAGCTCTTTTGTTGACTACTTTGTAGACCAGTAGGAGAAGCTTGAAGGATATTCTTGCTTTGACTGGCAGCCAGTGGAGTTGACGTATAAGAGGAGTGGCATGAGAACGTGAACAAACATGGTACACTATATTATGCATGCTTTGCTCACAAAAGTTGCCCATAATAACCACAAAGCTTGCAAGACACTTGCCCTACCTACAATTTGTACCAGCTACAACTTAGTGAATTCCTGGCTAAGGAACTTAACCCTATAAAGCCCAAGGGGGGGGGGGGGGCACATTGTGCCCCCCTACCAGATTTCCGTTTGCCACTCCTTCGTCTTAATCCGATTTCAACCAAATTTGGTGACTTTTCCTAAAATCTTACGAACATTTTGATATATAATTTAGCTATATTTGATGTTGCTGGTTGCCATGGCAACCATAAACTGACAACCATGTCAGTCAGATTTTGCATCTTTTTTCTGTTCCCATTTCATTTAATAGCATTACAGTGTATGAAATGGGTGTTTCTTGGCTGAAATTTGTTGAAGAAGCAAAATTTGAAGTAATTATGGTCCTGGAAAGTTTTTCTTATTATTTCCTTTGTTTTTAGGTGACAAAGGCATAAAACAATATATATAATAGAGATAATTGAAAACAATAATATTTTCAACAGATTGCCCTTATATTTTGAGTTATTTTGATTCCTTCACCAAAGTTATGCCTCTAATATCATTAGTTTATCATATTATCAATTTGCAATCTCAAAATTCCCCTATTATGCAAATATGAAATGTCATAACTATACATGTTCCCATCCCAAACACTTCATCTCAGGTCTCATAATGTAACACTATGTTGATATGAATAGCGCCCCCATGTGGTGACCTTGAGAAATTTCTAACATAACAAACAATAAAATTCCACTTGCTTATCATTTGTGGCAAATATGAAAATGATTGGTCTATAATAAGACATATATAATGGGGATAAAGAAATTATACCGAAAAATCATGTTTTTAGAATATTTCCTATGTATTTCTTTATATTTTTGTTAATAGCGCCCTCCATGGGTGACCTTGTGAAAATTCAAATGTATGGTCATGTAGAGTATGAGTTACTCTACCCACGTGCCAAATATGATGATGATACATCAAATAATAAAAAAGTTATATAGGGGGGGGGGCACAATGTGCCCCCCCCCCCCTCCCCCTTGGGCCTGCGAGGGGTCAAAATAGCTTGGGCTTAATAGGGTTAATGGGAGGGACCACATGAATGAACTACTGATACTTGGCTGTAGGAAAAGAGAAATCCATAAATTGTAATAAATTACAGAAATGGTCTAATCACCTGGATCAAGGGGACATTTTATATCAGGTAAAACATTTGTTTCAGGACATTTAGCAATGAGCAAGATTCAAAGTTATTTTCTGTGCAACTAAATTACTGCACATTGACACTGATCTTGCACAATGCACCACGCGTCATGCTCATAATACGTATTACTGTACACAGTGTTCTAACAATGGACTCTCTGCTGCCACTGCTGCAGCTGAGGTTGAACTCAGGGTATTCAGGCATGGTCATCATGGTCATGGAGGTAGAAACAAATCCACCCCTATACAAAGCTGTAATTAGTTTTAGATACCAGAAATGCCAAAAGTATGCCTATTTGAATGGTTCTGAATGTAAAATCAGGACACACATGTATCTACCTTTAGGTTTGGGTGAGGTTTGAATACAACAATTGAATAAATCATAAAATGAGATTTACAATTGTTTTATCACCAGGGCTGTGCCACTGGCCTCTTGCTCACTGAAGTATACACAATTTTCAACATTAATGAGTTGCTGAAAGGGATTCAAAACTGCAAGGTTAAAAAAAAGTTTAAATAGAATATATAGAAGAATAAATAATGATTAATAAATTTATTATCTATAACAACTAGTAGGCCTAAATCTAGTAGCTCGACCAGATGCTGTGCGAAGCCTGTTGCGACACTTAGGCCTGAATTCATGAAGCGAAGGTGGTACAAATGAAACCATGGTTTAAACCATGTACAAAAACCATGGAGCGCCAAGTGTCGCATATGGAATATTTCTTTACGAAATCAGTCATTTCGTCAATGGAATGATTATTTTGTAATGAAATGACAACATTTTGTAACTACAGTTGTGTAAATGAACATTTCGCCCACGAAATGATAATTTCATTAACGAAACGGTCACTTTGTCAACGAAATGACACTTGGTGCTCCATGGTTTCTGGCCATGGTTTAAACCATGGCTTCATTTGTACCACCTTCGCGAATTCGGGCCATTGTGACTTAGATTCTAGCTTGTGTACAGCAAACAAAGGGCTGTCTGAAGCCGATTCTTGAATACAGCTTAAGTTTACATTCATTCCTGAACATGCTGTCTTGCTGAACAGTGAACATGGTGAAAGTGAGAGCGTCTAGATATCCACTTTCATTCTGCAAAAGCGCTTCATACACACACACAGAAAATATGATACTGTCACACAAGCTATCGCTCAGCTCAATTTACATCATGCATGACTCACGAGCTATTAGAGTACAGACGTCTATATCAGGTGACAAGGATTTTAATAAACAAACATGACGTGGGATCCTTAGCTAACTCAAAATGAAGGAGGTGGGACTGCAGCATACGTTATTGCTGGAGCACAGGCCGGCGCCGGCCACAGCAGAGCCCACATCACTTAAATTGAAATGAAGCGCAAATATCTACCCGCTCGACGTTTAACATTCCGGCAACATTGCAATATTGCACAATATCCGGCCTAATAAATTTAATGAAACATAGGTTTAATCAAACGCAAAAATATTACCTCTAGAGTCTTGGCTCGACTCCGCTGCACCGAGTGTGACGGGAGAATGCACATAAATTACCATTTATTATGTAAGATGGCCAAAAGTGAAACGCTGCCGGGGAATGCGCCAACTAGCGTTGAGCGGGTAACTTTTCCAGGTAGGCTTTACTTTCCCGATACATTACTTTGTGTGAGATCACAAGACAGGCTAAGAGAAGAAAGAAGGAATACATGTAGATCTAAAGAATCATGAGTAAATCTAGGAATTGGTGCAGTGCATTAAAGGGGAAATCCAGTCCAAATATAAGTTAGTCTGATAAGAAAGATTAAAATATTACGAGTTCAAAGGGTAAAATTTTGATCGAAATCGGATGAAAAATAAGGAAGTTATGACATTTTGAAGTTCTGGAATAATTGAGGAAACAGTTCTTGAATAGTCAATATGAATATGCAAATGGCAAAGTGAGCATGTCCTCCCCTAACAAGTTGCCATAGGCCCTATAGTTTGTACATTAAATTTTGAAATTTCCAGATTTTCATTCAAACGCAATTATGCCCGAGGCTCAAATCCTAATATGTAACTAATCACTATTCTGAAGTTTCAACCGGGGATAACATCATGTTTGAGACTTCATTGACAGAAACATTGAATTTTCATCATTCTTTGTACAAGATCAATGGAAAATTGAGAGGGTATGACATGGTCAGCTCACTCATTTGCATATTCGTATTCACTGTACAAGAACTGTTTTACAGAAATTAGCAAAACTTCAAAATTTCCTTAAAAACTTCCTTATTTTGTCATCTTCAGTCAAATTTTTACTGTTGAACTCCTAAGGTTTTACTCTCTTTATATCAGACTAAGTCATTTTTGGACTGGATTTCCCCTTTAAACTGCACCAATGGCTACACCAAACTGTTAACAGGTTCACCATTACTTCGATTTCCAAAAGATCCTGGAAAGTAAGAAATGCGTTTCATCATTCACATTAGATGTAGATTTCTAAATCCACAAACAAAACATACACAATAACTTGTAGGCCTACTCATATCCCACACACACAAACACACACTCTCATACTCCCAAAACTGACGTAACGTGAGGTTATTGTTGTTCACTATTTTTTATTCATTTTTTAGCTTGAGATTTGTGTAGAAACCATGGCTTTTTTTTTTTTCTCAAGGGGGTGCGTTTTGACACTAAATAATGTACTGTAACCCACTATAACCTGCGAGGGAGCGAACATGAGCTAGCGGGTGTCCCCCCCCCCCCCCCATGAGACCATATCTGTTTAATTTATAGTTTGTTTTGGGATGTGAAATTTTGCGATCTGGTGCATACTTGATATAGTATTTTAACATTATACTTTAAGAGACATTATTTTTGTATTAAATTTAATTTTGGGTACTAATTGTCACAGGAAATTTACATGTACTTTATGTACTGAACTGAAAATCAGCCATGGTTTAATTAAACACACGTACACACACACACACACACACACACACACACACACACACACACACACACATTCGATTAGTGACGTACGGTGAGATACGGAAGTTGTCAGGGGAAGGGGGAGGGTGTTGGAAGGAGTAGTCCCCTCCCCCACGACTGAGCTTAAAAATTGCATTTTTAGTATTGACATTGAACGATCTGATGCACATTTTTGTGGAATATTTTGAAAATTGTTAATCCCCAAAGTGTGCAGAGTGAATGGATAGGAACCGAGCTGAAGAAAGGTAAATTAAAGGAGGATGAGGGGACTTTTAGATTTATTACAATTGAAATGATAGATCTGGTGCACAACTCTGAAGATGAAACATTTGGAAATCTAAATCTATCTACACTTAAGAGTACTAAGTCTATATAGGAAAAGGGGGAGGGTGCGGGAGGGGCTATCCCCTCCCACGCGAGAGAGATTTTACTTTTACAGAATCGACATTCAGCAATCTGGTGCACACTTTGGATGAAATATTTGGACAGTTTCTATCAAAAAAGGCAAGAAAATTTCCTCATTTCGGGCAATATGGGGGAGGGGGACTAAATGACATGTTTGTACCCTTTGTCCTCTGGGATTGATGCCCATACATACGAAGGAGCTTTTGAATTCCAAATAAAAATATCTCATGAACATATTTTTGATAGAATCAGGAAGCTGTCAATCCCCAAAGTGCATGTACTTAAGTTTTAAATGGAAACAGAGCGGGGAAAGGGTTCATTGAGAGAAGATATCCCCTCCCACTATACCCGACGGAACTTTTGCTTCTTTAAAACTGAAGTTAACGACCTGGTGCAACTTTTAGATGAAACATTTTGTCCCACGCGAGAGAGATTTTGCATTTTCAGAATTGAAATTCTGCAGTCTGGTGCACATTTTGGATAAAATATTTGGACAGTATTCTATCAAAAAAGCAAGAAAATTTTTCTCATTTCGGGAATTATTGGAGAACAAAATGACATGTTTACCTCCCCCCCCCCCTCCGGTGGGGGTGGGGTCATTTGCAGACTGAAGTGGTGATGTGTCAAACTTTTTTTTAAAGGTCTGAAAAGGGGTGGATTGAGTGAATGCAACGATATTAGGGCCTACATCACTGAAATTTTAAGGAAATTTCAGACAATCCGTTTAAGAATTAAGAATGTTTGCAATTTTGATGCAACCATCGCTGGATGAGAAGATTAATTACTACAGTAACTCTGTGTAGATTTCGATGTGGGAACCACAAGCTGCATTTTGCTAATTGTCGATATTTACCTGATCAAGCATCCGAATTAATATGTGCTTTATGTAACTTGCAGGTTCGAGGGGATGAATTTCATTACTTGTTGGTTTGTTCTTTCTTCAGTGAAACACGTAGGCATTATATCAAAGGTAAGG
This sequence comes from Diadema setosum, assembly GCA_033980235.1. Lineage (NCBI taxonomy): Eukaryota > Metazoa > Echinodermata > Echinoidea > Diadematoida > Diadematidae > Diadema > Diadema setosum. The sequence continues at coordinate 42,852,622 of CM067062.1, read as the reverse complement.
GGATACCTTTTACAGAACTCCCAAAATGCAGCAAAACATTAGATATTAACCTCAGGGGACTTGTTTAGGTCACTGCTTAGAAATTTGGAAGTCAACAGTTATCTATTTGAATAATATGCACAAAACTCATCTACTCAGTAGTTCTGTGTGTCAGCCACACTTACGCCTTTTTGTTGCAGTCTTCTGTATTTTTCTATCTATAAACACAAATCTAAAAGTATAAGAGCTGATGTAATAACATACACAAGTGTGTGGCAAGAATGTATATAGAAATGTTTGTAAGTTTTCGTGAACTTTCTTCACAAGATATATATGATGGACACACATGCAGTACATGGGTCTGCAAAGGTAGCCTAATTATACTGGAATTTACGGTGAGCCCCGAAAAAAATTCAATTCAAAATCTAACGGTCAATAAAAATGTACTTTACCTTCCACTTTCAATACTTTATGGGAGTTTCTAAAATGATACTCTCTTCAACATACCACTGTGTTTATACAACTCTTCATTTAAGGCATGCAAATGGGACTCCACCATTCCTTTAAGAGGTATTTCTCATGCCGTCCTAACGTTATTAAATTCCATCAATTATTTAGTAGTAGGAGTATTAAAAAGTTGAAGAATTTGTCCAGATTTTGTAAGATAATTATGTCGAAGTTTGACTAGAATCATTTTTAGTAGTGCCAAAACTGTGAAGTGTGTCAGTTGCCACAGTGTGCTCTATTTGTTGTTAAATCTCTCAGTGCCGATATTATGTTACATGTATTTATGTGTTGTGACTGCCAAAGATTTAATATTTTTTTTTTTATTGTGTGTTTTATACTCATTGTATTTCTTCCATGCCCCGGGAGGGGCCGTTTTAAGAGACAAAATTCATTGTCATTCATTGTCATTATCATTGTCATTGTCACAGTTTGTTATGCCATTATGAAGAACAATAATATAGTGAAACTATACAGAAATTCAACAGAACGCGTCTTAAAAAAAAAAAGTAGGCCTCACACATTCCCTCGACTTGAAACTGATAATGTTGAGGGTAATGCTATTCCCCTCCTTCATAAATGAGCAAGTCAATTGCCCTTTCACTACTCTGCCAGGAAGTGACAATTTGTTAAATTTTAAAGAATGGGGGGGGGGGGGGCATAACCCTTGGCCCAACAACCACGAGCACTCACCCATCTCATTCCCTATGTCGGAGCCTCCCACCAAAAAGAAAAAAAAAAAGACTAATTAACAACAACAACAAAACTATCTGTATAAAAATATACAAAAACAAACAAGCAAACAAATAAGCACTTTCACCAGGAAAGTAGGAAGGTCAACGTAAACTGGTGACTCCGCGTTTTTTCGATATTTTTTTTTTTTTTCATTTTTGATCATGATGAGCAAACCAGAATACTAGTATCCCGGGACTAGTATCATTAAGCGTTATAATGTTTTGCAGAGTGATCATGCTCAAACAGCCCTGCAACCTACACAGTTTCTGAACTGCGTGTTGAAGTCTTACATTATACATCAATGAAACTGGTATACTGAAGTTTCCAATGGCTATGTGTGTTCACACTCTGAGTTGAGATCTGAATCGGTGAGTACGAACCTCTAGATTATGGCAAAATATTTGTTTTTCCTACTATCGATGATAGATAATTAGAATCAGAATTGATTAATGCCAGATTACATCTTAAGCTGTCAAATCTGAAATGGAAATCGTCTCTAAAAGGTTACTTCGCCAACATAATAGGGAGCTTTAGATTTTAGACGCGCGGACGTTCAAAGAGAAAAAAACATGATCTGAGCTTGCGCAGTAACTTGATCCGCGCTACTGCGCAAGCTCAGATCATGTTTTTTTCTCTTTGAACGTCCGCGCGTCTAAAATCTAAAGCTCCCTAATACCAATAGCTGGGTGGGCTGAGGGGCAGCATATAGCTATATAGAAAGAACAATGGATATCATCCGCCTACAGTCCTACAAAAGGTTCTCTGTGGTGGGTGTGACGGGGTGGGGTCGAAGAAAGTGGTTAGGGGGTTTGGTATAGTTTTGGTTGTGGTCCCAATAAAAGGTGGGTCCCAGGCACCTTTTATTAGGACCACTTTGTTTTGGGATGTCTCCGCCATTTAAGAATAGATTTTCATCATTTGAACTTTGAATTCCTCTTAAAATTCTTAATGATCTTTCATAATTTATATTTGGTTTGATGAATATCAGTTTTGAAAATAATGACTAAGACATCCCAAAACAAAGTGGTTCTAATAAAAGGTGAAACCCGCCTTTTATTCGGACCACAACTAAAACTATACCTTCCCTTTAAAAAGGCCGTGCTCGGTACAAGGGGAGTCCCCCCCCCCCCCCCCCACAGACGCTATATGTCGATGAACATACATTCTATTGACATTGATGTGACATAAATAGCGGTTTAAATTTGTTTTGATGCAAAGCTAAAATATGACCCAACATCACTCCAAAAACAAAAATGTTGCTAACCAAGTCAAACAACATGCATGATTGTTTGCCTGCAGAATCAGACTGCGAATATGCAACCATTTTAAGTGGATAATATACTCGTTTTCTGTAAATAATCATGAGAGTCAAACGATTCTTCATTATGTTAGTGGAAACCTGTAAAATGTTGATATCGACATGTAAAACTCTCTTTACTTTTGCAGGTGGCTTTATGACCAATAATTTTATCTTCAAATACTTTTTAGCTAGATTTCTTTTTAAGGATGTTGAACATGTCAAAAAAATTGTAATGTTATCATGACGCTTTCTTTGGCAATACTCTGTGAATAGTAACCATTGGGTCTTGTTGATCGAAGTTCATGAATTATTATACACCTGTTGTAAAATTTTCCCTTTATTAATCCAACCCTTGATCCGCCTGCCAATACGTCGGTGTGGTGATTTTAATGAAATCGATCCAATTAAAATCATTTTGATATGGGAGTGCAGATAATGAGAGATGAGGGCGCGGTTTAGTTTCCACGTCTATATCGGTGACATGTATAGTTTTTTTTTTTTAATATTTGTATAGTTAGATTGTACAGGACCTTGATGTAAAACAGCATTCACTTGCTGATCTTGTTATCCTGTCAAAATATGTTGAAATAAAATAAGATAAGATAAAATGAAATAAAATAGAATAGTAATAGCAATGTATAAGTAAGTGCTTTTTTAGGGGGGGGGGGCTGGTAGGCACCCTCTTGTTCATCGTCATCATATTGGACTGTACACAAATCATTATACGGTTTCCTTTCCAAAATAGGCCAACCTCCCTCCCCCATCTCCCCCCCCCCATCCCCCGCGCTCACTTTGATTTCAAGACCACATCCGTTCGATTATCAGTTTCAAACCTTGAGTTGGGAAGCACTGATTGCAGCTATATAGCTTTATTCAATTGGTACAAACTCGATCATGTTTTCCGTTTGATGGCAATAAATGGATCTGATTCTTGATTGGCCATGAGTTTTTCTCACACTGGATATATTATCGAGTTCATGGTAATTGGGTTCATGGTGCAACAGGTGCATTGATACAAGGTGATGGGTGGTTGCCATGACCTGTAAATCATTCGACAAACAGCAGGATGTGGTAGACTCTCAATGGGAAAGAAAATTAAAACTGTTTTTCAGCCAAATATACAAAACATAAAACGTGGCAACAGAAAGAATCGCTATTGCTGTAAAATCAAAACTAAACTGTGAGATGTTTGCGCCCAATAAGAACGAGTGCACTCATAGTGTGAATCTAATTTTCGCCATAAACAAATTGTGAATGATTAACTGAAAATTTGATGCTCTGTAGTACTATTATAGAATAGAGTGGTGCAAACTATATATCTACCAATTAATATTTTATTTTGATCGAATGAAACATAACTTCTCACGAAAATTGAAAGATCGTAAAAGAGTTGAGAAGAGGGGATATAGGAAGAACTGGCAAATACAAGGCACTCCTCTCCAGGATCATGAACAACGTGAAATGATTATAAATTATAGTCGTTGATGCAAAAACAACAACAAAAAAACAAACAAAAAACAAACAAAAAAACAAACAAACAAAAAACCCCGGGGCTTCTCAGTTTGTACTTGTGTTGATCTTTGTCACTTTCTGTTACAGCACACCTTTCCAGTTTTGTGCAAACTATAATTACAAATAGTCAGATATGGGGGGGGGGGGGAGGAGGATCTTGTTATGCATTATAATGTTGAATGGGATTTAGATGTGGATAGCCAGAAAATTTGGAATATAATCATGATAACTGTTTCATGATAACTTTAATTTCTTACTGTTCGTAAAACATCCAAATATGGATACATTCTGTTTAAAGTTTCGACGTCCTGGAACTCCAAACTATGATATGTTAGCATTTAGATCTGACTTCCAATTCGGTATAAGATATATGCAATGACCGTAAAATATAGAGGAAGATTACAGAAGACTGGCGTTATTAAATTGATAGAAAAAGTTTTCAATTCAATTCAATTCAATTCAATCATACACTGTAAAAACATCGGTGTTAGATTTAACACCACGGGTGTTAAATCTAACACCGATCAAACTTCAATAGAGGACCGCACCCACAGGTGTTAAAAATGCACTGTGATGGTGTTGAAAAGTGTTCACCTGACACTTCGTGGTGTTAATTTGACACTGTACCTGGTGTTATTTTGACACTGTACTGGTGTTAATTCAAAAATGACACCACATGGTGTTGATTTGATATCTGTTGGTGTTAATATCAATGGTTTAACACCCGTCCAGCTTCAATAAGGGACCACACCAGCTGGTGTTACTTTGGTGTAAATTTAGTTTCAAATTTTTTCAAAAATTTAGTATTTTAATGTAAAATTCTTGATCGTCTTGTTTAAATTAAAATTCAACAAGAAGTGCAGTTACTAAACTCTTCAAAAAACAGTTTAAAATTTAGAAATGACACCCGGAGGTGTTAATTTAACACCATAAATGAGCACCGAAAATTTAACACCAGCTCGGTGTTCACTATTTAACACCGGACTTTTTGCAGTGTAGTTTATTTCCAATCAACGAAAATCAAAACATAGTACAGTTTTGACTGAGATGTTAAGATAATGTGTAGTAATTTCAAGATCCTTTATTCAGAAAAAGCATTAAATTTCAATAAGATTTTCAATACAATTCATTTAAGATCTGAAGTAGCTATTGACCTTTGCAAGCTGTGATTTCAGATTATACATGTATCTGTCGTGTAAGAGAAACAGGGCATATTTCAACAGCTACAGGTGCAATCACATGTTCGTATGGCGGCCAGGTCTCTCTTCATTCCAAAATTTATGTTTCAATATTTACAACAATTGGATAAAAGATCCACAAATCTATAGGTGTTCTACTTCACTTCTGACCTAAATGTGGAAGTAACGTCATATCACTCTGTCATCAAAGAGGACTGACGATGTTTGGGGAAAAAAAATGTTTTAACGACCTTAAGGACCTTAAGGACTTATCACACATTCATTCAGGAATCCTTTTTGTCTCGCGTGCAGTCAACATAAATCAGTTCTTCAAGCCATCTTTCCACGAGGACGCCCGCGGGTATACCCAATTCATCAGTACACCAAGTTTGCTTTGCAATCGTGGAACTCATCGCAAACAGACCATCTTCGCTGTTTGAGCTTTATTAACAACTAACTTATCGCAGTGCTTGAATAGCCTCTAAGGGGTACAGTAAGTTGAGTTGGATCCTTCGTCACCACGCATTTTACTTCTCTACATCATGAGTTACAACTTGACCACCGCCTTGGCTGTGGAGGAGAAAAGCAAGTCACAGAAAAAGACGCCGACGAGTTACAAGTAAGAAAGAATTAAACACTTTGTGGCAGGTGTATGTGAGGATTTCCTTTCTTAAATAGTTTCCCGACTCTGTGGATACACAGTTATGTCTTCTGAAATAAAGTTGTTATTGTTTGTTTGTTTTTATTTCTCCATTCAATCGGATACAATTTGAATACAAATTTCAAAAAGTACAAAGAATACCAAGCGCAGTGAAGTAAATCGATAACAGTACACAAATAGATACACATAGGTGATTGCATTGAGCAATGTACTCTCTAAAAAATAGAGTGAAAATAGTCACTCTTAAAAGAGTGAATACAAAAAAAAGAGTGAATTTAGAGTGAAATTGGAGTGAATTTTGAGTGAAAACGTTCATTTTCACTCGTTTTAGAGTGACCTCAGGGATTACTCCAAAATCTTCTGGTGATCCCTGAGGTCACTCCAAAATGAGTGAAAATGAACATTTTCTCTTAAAATTCACTCCAATTTCACTCTAAATTCACTCTTTTTTTTATTCACTCTTTTAAGAGTGAATATTTTCACTCTATTTTTTTTAGAGAGTAGATACACAGAAACATAAGATAAAATATATAGTATTTTTCAGTAAGCAACAGAGATCATTGAATGCAGGAGACCACCATAGTAAGCAATTAAGCTTGAAATGGATGGAGGCCTCATAATTATCATCCATTATCTAAATATACTGTAGTTAAGTGCACGTCCCAATGTCCCTGGGAAAGAAATACTCATCTCATTGTACTAATGCACTATCAAATCGGTCCCTCAGTACCATCCCTTTCTGGCAAAAGGCAGCAAGTGACAAATGTCCCATATTTCTTGTAAATGAACAAAATGATGTTGATCCAAACGGCACCAATGCCGCTAGTAGCATGCATTGGAACACCACTTGTTATTTAGAGTGTATATATAGCAGATTCTACACTTTATATCATCCATTCATGTCAACGAATGTCCTTGTTCCCCCTTTGTCTTTTCTCGTCAGAATCCTTGCAGGTCTGGGAATTACTGTCATCTTGGCAGCGTTCATCGGGGGAGGTCTAGCACTTGGCATCTACTGCAGACCGAGCCAGAGTCGAGATTTTGTCTACCAGAGGGCAGCTGTAGCAGCAGACGCAGCTGGCTGCTCCGAGATTGGAAGGTGATCGACTGATTAATGAAGAGGCCTTATTTTACAGTGTAGTGGGTTGGAGGTGTCATGTGATCAAAAGATAAACTTTCATTGGTGACCCTTCACATTAGGAAAAAATGACAAAGAAACACTGACAGAGTGTGTTTGATTGTTTGTTTTTGAGCACATTAAATAGGTTGGAAATGTATTTTTCGTTTTTTGGTTTTTCATACTCGCCGATCAAGAATCAAGAAAGTAAGAAAAGATGTCACTTTTTTTCTATCATTAAATGCCCACTGCAAACCCTTGATCATCTCATAAAGATGTTACTGATATCTGATACCAGTGGTCATATCCATAAATGTATATACAAAGCACAAATAATTCAAGGTGTGTGCAGGAAAGTTTAAAACTAAAAAAACAGGCTAACAGCATACAAATAATGACTGTTATGAGGGGCACAGTTAAAATTATGGGCCCAAGGTGATGTGAAAACCATAACTATGCCCGAAGCGAAGCTGAGGGCATAGTTATGGTTTTCACATCACCAAGGGCCTACATAATTTTGACTGTGCCCCGAATATCAAGCTGTCATTGTATATTTTATATACAGAAAATATAGATTCCGAAATATAGATACCGGAAAATATAGATTCTAGTCTCTGTTACAGCACTAGTAATCAACGCTGATCGACAGCGCGGCGGTCGTATCATTGGTGCGTACATATGAGTGATCTACTTGTATGTGTACGGGGTTGCGACTGTCTCCAAACTTATTTACATGGCACAGTAAATCATGACGACATTTTGATAAAAAAGCTATTTTCATGACTCCACTTGTAACCAATCAGATGAGAGGAATCTATATATGAGGTATATGATAGGGTATATTGTAATGGCATGACCTGTGGCTTCTCGTTATTGAGAATCAGTTGATAGGGCATTTGATAAGGATTCCCATCGTTAGTCCGTCTTCGACTGGACATCTATGGTGTACGTGGCCTAGCTTAATGTCCTCTGAATCTAGAGTTTTCTGTCAGGAACTCCATTCAGACAGTTACCATCAACGGTTCTTCATCTAAGGGTCTACATAATTCACTGAGAACTATAGTTCCTCTGCTTGGATCAGGGGGTGTTTCTTCAAGTTAGTCAGCGCTGACAAGTTGTCAGTCTGTGACAATTACCATAGTAACAGTTAGTAACCAGAGCATCTCAGCCAATCAAAATCAATAATTAGTATTTTGCTGAAATTGTCAGCGCTAACTTGATGAAACATCCCCTTTGAGTTGGCACAGTCAAGTCATCCAAGTCAGATGACTACTGAATTCCCTATCAAATTTTGATGGACCAGTTGATGATGAGCAAATATTCAAAATTTGCTGAACTCAATGATTTGAAAGAAACTCAAACATCCAAAGGTTATAAACTTTTGATGTGTCTGATATGCCTACTTTACTTTCACAATCTGCTTTTTATTCAATAATTTTGTGTTCAGTCAGTGATGGGCTATTGAAAACTGCTGATTGCTTAGTGAAGAGATGTGTTATAGTGGTTATCATCATGATTGTGTAACTGTCTATGCTTTCTCCTGTCTACAATTACACTAAAACAGAGATATTCTTGCTGATGGAGGTAGTGCAATAGATGCAGCTATAGCTGGTTTGCTATGTGTGGGACTGTACAATCCTCACAGTGCAGGAATTGGTGGAGGGAGCTTCACCCTCTACTACGATAAGCAAGAGGGGACTGCGCACTTTTGGGATTCCCGTGAAAAGGCGCCGCTTGCAGCCCACAGAGATATGTACTTCAACAAATCAGAAGACGCCTCAACAGTAGGTAGGGGGATATTTCATTCTGCCTTGGACTGTTGAAAGAAGCCTCTGTCATGACCGTGAATGAATCAAAATAATGTGTAACAATCTGTCGTTTTTACAGGAGTCTAATTCCTGCTATTTGGAAGCAAGAACTTTGACTTCATTTTCATTCTTGGAAACTAAACTATACCTCAAAGCAGGGAGGCGACAGGAACCTCCCTGCTCAAAGGTTTATTTCCCTGAGTGCCAGGCAGGGCGTGGATGGGGGGGGGGGGGGGGGGGGGTAAGGGAGTTTTGCATCGCCTCAGCTCACAAAGTCTCTCCCTATGATATATGATTTTTCTGTATCTACAATTATACAATCTGGGCCCCGTTGCAAAAAAGTTGCAATCAATTGCAAATAATTGCTAATTTTGAAACAACCATTCTGATTGGCTCAGGGTCTGCCCTATTAAGAAGACATGCATGCAACAATAGTTTGGATTGGCCAGTGACAATCAGTTGCAAGTTGCGTTTAAACGCAAAGTTTCTAGCAACGGGGCCCTGATGTCCATGTATATTATATTACATATGTATATAATATGTGTGTGTATGTGTGTGTGTGTGTGTGTGTGTATTTATGAGTGGTATAGTAGACTTACTATTTTTCTTTTTTGTTTGTTTGGGGTTTTTTTTGGTATAGAATCTCGTCCATATACTAGTATTGTACCCAAAATGTGCATCAGAAACCTACTCCCGGCGGAGGCTATGTTTTCGGTTCCGCAATTTTAATTTGTCTGCCTTTGTTGTTCTGTCTTTGTGTCTGCCTGTTAGTGAAAAAGACAACTAGAGAACAGATAACGAATCACCAAATGTGTATGGTGTGTTCATAATAAGGTAAGAAAGATAGAAATGAATTTGGGATCATGACGTCAAAGGTAAAAGGTCATTGAGGTCATAAGGGACACGAAATACGGTTAATCTCATGTGATCTCCCAATAACTCAATAACGGAAAATAAGATTTTCACCAGTTGTCTTGTGTATCCCTATATATCCCAATGTTTGTGTTGAAGATGCTGCCCTATGAAATGGTAATATGTAATTGTATATGTGTGTATATAATACATATATTTATGCCCTGCCCAGGTGGCCTGGCTATCGGGGTGCCCGGAGAGATCAAGGGCTACTGGGATGCCCACCAAATGTTTGGCAAGTTGCCATGGAGACGGCTGTTTGAACCATCCATCCAGCTAGCAGAGAATGGCCTGTTTGTCAGTCCTGAGCTTGAATACGCCATCAGCAGAAAGTCAGAGATAATGCTGTCGGATGAGAGTCTAAGGTATTAAAGCTTGGTATCACACTGTGAGTGTGTTATGTGGGGATAAGTGTTGCTAACATAGATTCATATGATTATGATTGTTAAACATGATAAATTAAACCCTTACTATAAAGGGTAAAATAAGACTCACCAAAACATCTTCTATAGACAGCCATGATGACTGTTACCATGGCGATGATGTCAGTTACATACCATAAAGGAATAAGCTAATTACCATATTATCACTGTATATACGGGGGTAAGGATCACTGGAGGAGTAGTACCTTTACTAGGTGGCCCCCTATGTCCCCTGGGCGTCCTAGACTGGTCTCCCCATATCCAGCACCATGAGTAGCGCAATACATCGGACCTAGTCCCCCCAGCTTCCCTCATGGTGAAGACCGACCATGTGCCTGTACGAGGCGCCCCTACCACGGCTGAACATGGCGGATCTAGGGGAGACAACCCCGATAAAAAACATGCCACTCTGGGCTGGTGGAACCCTCAACCCTGAACACCTTGGTTGAAAATCTACCTCAGGAGAAGGAAACCTCTGACTTCAAAACCCGGGCAGGTGGAACTCGTTAGCCTTGGCAGGTCATCCACCTAGGGACTTTGCTCACCTGAACCAATTAACCAAGCCTGTTTCGGCGGACCAGGCGGAAGAAATCTCGTGTTTCAACGGCTGTGAAGGCGACTCAGCAAAAGCACTGTGGAGTGCGAAGGGCATGTCAGAGCACGACAGAAGACCTGGCCATCCACTGCAGCCAACGAAGCCCCCAGACGTAACGGTATATGCGTGCCACTGGAACCTGACTTCTGAGGCCGAGAGAGTGGGTTTGCTCCAGTGCAACAGTTCTCCCACTTAAAACCCATTCACGCACAGGTTACGTTGTGCCCTCTACCTCCGCGTAACCCAACTTCTGTAAAAGTCCTGCGGCGATGGAGGAGCGGTGAAGCAACAGGTGGAGGTGACCACTGGCAGTTGTAGTCGCAATCCCACACGTAAGCGGTTCTGGACAAGTGGTCGCTCTTCTATGTACCCAGGGCAGCAGAGAAGTTCGGCAGCATCCAGGGCGACTGAGCAGCCCTCTTTAGGATAGCACTGCTCACCCTAGTCAGGGAGGGGCCTAGAAAAGGTGGCCCAAACATTGCCTGCCCTACTGCATCTGGTCAGTTTACCGCGGCTGACAAGATCATCCAACTCAGCGGTCGAAATCAAATAAGGAAACAAACAGAAAGAAAAACAAAACTGCTTTTGGGAGCATGGAATGTTCGTACCCTCATGGACAGAGATGATGCAACAAGGCCGCAACGGAGAACAGCCCTAGTTGCCAAAGAGTTGTCACGCTACAACATCGATATAGCTGCCCTCAGTGAAACTCGGATTGCAGAGGAAGGCTCACTCACAGAGCCTACCACTGGATACACCTTTTTCTGGAAAGGCAAGGCCCAAAAGGAAGACAGGATCCATGGAGTTGGCCTAGCTATAAAGACCAGTCTGATGGGACAAATTTCAGACCTACCCACTGGCATCAGTGAACGGCTTATGACATTACGCCTGCCCCTCAGTCATAAGCGACATGCAACAATCATTAGTGCATATGCTCCAACGCTAACAAGTTCAGAGGAAGCAATCGAAGAGTTTTATGCCGACCTCAGTTCCATACTTAAGACGATTCCAGCCAGTGACAAAATCATCCTTCTAGGAGACTTCAACGCTCGAGTAGGCAGCGACCATGGTCGATGGGACAGAGTTCTTGGTAGACATGGTGTTGGCAAGATGAACAACAACGGCCTTCTGCTGTTGAGTAAGTGTGCTGAGTTTGACCTCGTCATTACAAACACAGTGTTCAGACTGGCAAACAAGTACAAGACTACGTGGATGCATCCCAGATCAAAACAATGGCACCTGATGGACTATATCATTGTTCGACAGAGAGATCTCCGGGACGTCTATGTTACCAGGGTCATGCGAGGAGCTGAATGCTGGACAGATCACAGGCTTGTCCGCACCACCATGTACTTGAACATCGCTCCCCATCACCATAGACGACCAAAGCTTGTTCGTACTGCCTTCAACACAGCCAGACTCAAGCATCCTTTCGTTCTGCAGAAGTTCCAATCTAGGCTCAATGAAAAGCTGTCTTTTATCGGACCATTGACTGGAGACCCAAAGCAAAAGTGGAACCAGTTGAAAGAAGTGCTGACAGATGCTGCCAAGCTAGAACTTGGCCTCAAGAAGCGACACCACAAGGAATGGTTTGATGAGAACAATCCTGCCATTGATGAGCTGCTTACCGAAAAGAACAAGGCTTTCATGGAATGGCAGAACGATAATGACTCTATCTCCAAGAGGAACAGATTCAAGTCGTTACAGAAAAAGGCCCAACAAAAACTGCGCAAAATGCAAGATCAATGGTGGGAGAAAAAAAGCTGAGGAGATCCAGAGTTTTGCTGACTCGAACCAATCGAAAGAGTTCTTCAGCTCCATCAAAGCAGTTTTTGGCCCTGTAAAATCAGGCTCCTGTCCTTTGCTGTCAGCAGATGGAACCACCTTGATCAGGGACAGGGCTGGCATAAATGAGAGATGGAAGAAACACTTCAGTCAACTCTTGAATCACTCGTCTGCAGTTGAACAAGCCGCAATCGATCAGGTCCCACAGCAAACAGTGAAAGAGGAACTTGATGTTCCCCCATCTATAGCCGAAGTCAAGAAAGCCATCAAACAGATGAACCCAGGAAAAGCATCTGGCCAGGATGGTATTCCTGCAGAGGTGTACAAGGCACTCAGCGACCAGGCCTTTGAGGCATTCTACGATGTTCTTACCAGTATCTGGATTGAAGAAAAAATGCCTGCTGATTTCCGTGATGCCACTATAGTTGCCTTATTCAAAAACAAAGGCTCAAGAGCAGACTGTGGAAACTACAGAGGCATATCCCTCTTGTCCATTGCTGGAAAAATTCTTGCTCGTGTCATTCTGAATAGGCTGATCTCCACAGTCGCTGAGAAAAACCTCTCTGAGACTCAGTGTGGTTTTCGACGCAATCGCAGTATAGTCGACATGGTGTTTGTTATGAGACAGGTCCAGGAAAAGTGCATCGAGCAGAACATAAACCTCTATGCTGTCTTCATAGATCTAACAAAGGCATTCGACAGTGTCAACAGGGAAGCACTCTGGACAATTCTTAGAAAATTGGGCTGTCCAGCAAAGTTCACTAAACTCATCAGATTTTTCCATGAAAATATGACTGGTCAGGTTCTGTCAAACGGTGAACCATCCGAAAAATTTTCCATCTCCAATGGTGTAAAACAAGGTTGTGTGCTCGCCCCCGTGTTGTTCAACCTCTTCTTCGCACAAGTCCTGTTCCACGCTGTCAGATACCTTGACCTCGGCATCTACATCAGGTACAGATTAGATGGGTCGCTGTTTGATCTGCGACGCCTTGCAGCAAAGACAAAGGTACTGGAAAGGCTCATTCTTGAAGCTCTGTTCGCAGATGATTGTGCTCTGATGGCACATGGAGAGAATCACCTGCAGTTGATCGTCAACAAGTTCTCTGAAGCGTCGAAGATGTTTGGCCTTACAATCAGTCTCAAAAAGACAGAAGTCCTCCTCCAGCCAGCACCGAACAGTGCACCCTGCCAGCCAAGCATCACTGTTAATGGCACAGAGCTTAAGAATGTCAAAAGCTTCAAATACCTGGGCAGTACGCTCTCCAGTGACGGTACTCTTGACAAGGAAATAGCAGCAAGAATACAGATGGCCAGCCTGGCACTTGGAAGACTACGCACAAAAGTCCTACAACACAAAAACGTTCGCCTTTCAACCAAACTCAAGGTGTACAATGCAGTTGTCCTGCCATCTCTGCTCTTCGGCTGTGAAACATGGACCCTGTACCGCAGGCATACCAAAAAACTGGAACAGTTCCACATGCGCTCCCTGCGGTCCATTATGCATATTCGATGGCAAGATCGCATCACAAACCAAGAGGTCTTGGACAGAGCCAGGACATCAAGTATTGAAGCCACAATCCTCCAAGCTCAACTTCGATGGTCCGGTCATGTCATCCGCATGGAAGAGTCAAGAATCCCTCGTCAGCTCCTCTATAGCGAGCTGTCACAAGGTAATCGCAATCAAGGCCGTCCCAAGAAACGTTATAAAGACAATCTCAAGGCCAACCTCAAATGGGCGCATTTACAACCCCGTGAACTTGAGACAGCTGCTGTAGACAGATATCGATGGCGAGCCTTAACAAAGAAGGCCGTAACTGCCTTTGAAGTTAACAGCCGCCAACGCCTTGCTGCTGCTCGGGAGAGACGGCATCAAGCTGCATCTACCTGTGTCCCACCGTCTGGCATTCCATGTCCCACCTGTAACCGCATGTGTGCCTCCAGTTTTGGACTACGCAGTCACATGCGAACACATCAACGAGGGCGCAACACCTAGTCTTCCTCGGACTTCGAGAGACAACCAAGAAGGAGAAGAAGAAGAAGACTGTATATACAGTACATTTTTCTTTTCACATCGTGGTAAGATATATTGAAGTAGATCATGGTAGAAGCAGATTATATTGTAACAATGCTAGAACATGTATTTGAGCTCAATGTTATCCGCTGTTTTCAGCATACCTGTGAAGATTAACAGTCTATAAAGAGAATCATCAGTTGCTTCTCTTAGTTTCTCCACAAACAAACACAAACAAACAGAGTATCCTGCATGTTCAAAAGAAACATTTGTGATTTGAACTTCGGTTGTCTGTAAGAGTCACCACATGTGATGATGCTCCATACATTTTATCAACTCCTTATAAACTACAAATATACATTCACTCCATTTTTAAGTCAGTAAAGGATCAGCAGATGTCAGTATGGTAGTGATAATAATGATGATGATGATAATAATAATAATGATAATAATAATAATAATAATAATAATGATAATAACAATAACAACAATAATAATAATAAAGTCTTACTTACCCACGGTAATCTCTTCACTGTTACCACTGTTCTACCAGAGCCCTGCCATTATCATGTATTACCCTAGCGTTGCCAGCTACCCATTTATACACCTGGGTCGAGAAGGACATGGTGGGTAAAAGCATTTGTCCGTCCAAGGACGTATTCACTGGGCGGGATTCGAAATCGGGTCCTCCGATCGGGAGTCGGGAGTCTTATCCACTATGCCACAGCGCCCCCAGTTGCCAGTGATGGTCATGCAGTCTCTCTATTGAGTGCATGTATTTTGTTTATTGTGTATCTATTGCAGAGAGGTCTTTACTGATGGCAATGGGAACCTTCTTAGAGCAGGAGACACCTTGTGCCAAAGGAAGCTAGGCAAGACACTGCGCAAGATTGCAGATAATGGAGCGAGTGAATTCTACAATGGGTCGATTGCTGAAAACATTGCAGCTGAGGTGCAGAATAGAGGTGAGTTACTGCGGCTGATGGGGACTCTTGACTCTGCTTGGGTAGCATTCTGAAGTCGTCATTCTAATAGTTTGGGTGAATCTATGCATCTCTAAGTAAGGTGGAAACAATCTTTTCATTTATTACTTCATACAAACATGTTTTGGTTTCTGGTTCTGTCATGATAAATATGTGCTTCTTGAAAATCAAACCCGTTGATATCTTATTATCTTGCCACTTCTTTCATCTAATGGCTCGTAACACTTTCAGTAATGTGACTGTGTCTCTAGAAATAGTCACTAAGCTATACATGTATACAATCATTCAAATAGTGATATAAGGTTGAACGTACAAAAATCACATATTCTTCGTTTTATGAGAAATTGAACTTGAAATACTCTTGAAAACTAACAGTTGATATGTTCTGTAAGTATTATATATAAATTGGAACTCTAAATTCATTTTTATTTAATTTATTTTAGTGCAAAATGACACTGCAGTAATGTAATTTTGAAAATAAATAAACTTAACTCCTCCTTAAGAATGTCTAGCCTTGTGTGTGTCATTTTACCCGTCCTTTGATTTGAGTCTGATATCAAGCAAAGAACAAAGTTTTGTATAATATTCTCGCTGGTGGTTTCCAAAAGTTAGTACGGTCTGAGGCTTCAGATATCAGTGGATATTAACGTGTATTTGTCGTGTTTGTGTAGTATTCTTATTTTTGGTTTATAAAGGAATAATACAAAATGTATTTGTGCGCGATGAATTTCTGAAACAAACAATCTTGTTATGTAAAGGCACAAGAAATTAACATGTTATTGCAAAGAATAATGTTTGTTGTTTCTGGTCAGATGGTATAATCACAGTTGAAGATCTGGCGGCTTACAGTGTAGAAAAGAGAACACCACTGAGCTTCCGAATCAATGATAATATGACCGTGTACTCTGGCAGGCCACCATGCAGTGGAGCTGTCTATGCCTTAATACTCAACATCCTTGAAGGTAAGAGAAGTGTGCCTGAGAAGAAACAAAGAAATAGATTGCTTCATAGCGATTTAAATGGCCGTGTCCACTGTGGCTGTCTCCACTATCAATATCTTGATTTCCTTTTGAAACAATATATTCGATGCCATATGCTATCATCTTGTTTTAAATGGCCATATTTCATTGGTGGTTCATTAGGTCCTATTTATTTTTCTGCTTTTATTCAAAACAACGTAATATTGCATGGCATGTCACTTAATATCTGGACCGATGTTCAGTACTAGTAGTCCGAATGTTAATGTTGAATACAGTACAAGCGTGACCAGGATTTAACAATCAACTGAATCTGTATACTTGAGTTTCATTCTGGTCTTATGATCCCAGTCAGTGTAATCTACTGTCATTATCACTGTGTGATCCTTTTGAGATGAATTTCTAATATTCATTGTATGTGGCTTCTGTGTCCATTTTACAGGATATGATTTTACTCCTGATAGTATTGGGTCTCTCAGTAACAAAGTTCTTACATACCACCGCATCATTGAGGCCTTTAAGTTTGCCTATGCCAAGAGAAGCGCCCTTGGAGACGAAAGTTTTGTCAATATCACAGAGGTAATGTACTCTTGACACCATTGAATGAATCACTAACTGGTAGAGGAATTAGCTGTAGTTGAGTGTGGCAAGTTCACAAACCCAAAATAATTGTCAGGTCAAAGACGTCAGAGCTAAAAAGCTGCTTGTATAACCGGTGTTTGCAATCAGCAATCCTCTTTTGAATATTGATCATAATAAAAGGTTGTAGAGAGGTGATTTGTCAGGCTCGGTTTGTGTGTCGCGTATTAAACACAGATGTACGTTCGATTAGTGCTGAATATTAGGGAGCTTTAGATTTTTGCTACGCGGACGTTCAGAAGAAAAAAACAAAACAAAAACAAAACAAAAACACAAAATCTGTGAAAAAATCAAAATCGATCTTGCGTCGTCGAGCGCGATTTATGCCATTTTTTTTTTCGTCTGCTCAATTCACGACGCAAAGTTGTTACTTGATGCACTGATTATATCATGGGGGCGCCAATTTACTTTTTATAGGTTGCGTCATCGAGTATCAAAATCTACAGCTACTTTTCAGCACGACGCAGGGAGAGAGAAGAATAGCCAACGCAATATTGTCGTCTAAACGTCCGCGCCGCAAATCTAAAGCTCCCTAATATCCATCTGTGTGATCGTAGAAAGAGAAGTGAAGTAAGGACCAGATTCCTGTTTGTTTGTCACTCCTGTGTGGAGGAGACATATAGGCTCGAATTCACGAAGGTGGTACAAATGAAACCATGGTTTATATGGACAAAAACCATGGAGCGCCAAGTGTCGCATGGAATATTTCGTTACGACATTGGTCATTTCGTCGACAAAATGACCGTTTCCTTAACGAAACTATCATTTCGTGGACGAAATGTTCATTTAGTTACAACATGTTGTCATTTCGTAACAAAATAATCATTTCGTCGACGATATGACCATATTCCATATTTCATATTCCATGCGACACTTGGCGCTCCATGGCTTTTGTCCATAGTTTAAATCATGGTTTCAATTGTACCACTATTCGTGAATTCGGGCCATAAAGTAATGATAGGTATCTTGAAATCTACGAATGTTATTCAGGGGAGTTTAAGCTGTTTGTATTTACCACCTTGACAGATAACAGATATCACATTCGTAGTCAAGTAGAAAATTACTGTGAAATGTTCCCTAATAAGCTCCAGCAGTCACTTTTCCTCATAAAGAAAGAAAGCAAATGAGAAAACAGACAGATGTCAATATCCTACCAAGTCAAGTACTAGTACTTTTTTTTTATGTCAATAATCATGTTACCTTTGTTGCACATCCCAGAGAGATGATACTTCTCTTTCTTGTTTGCCACATGACTTGCTGGTATTGTAGAACCGTGTATGTCACTTTTTTGTTAATATCAAATAGTCTTCATTTCGGAATTTGTCAGATTATGTCTGAGGGGGGACTACTGTACACAGAAAGTACGGGTATGTCAATTTTGAAAAGAGGCATACTAATAATTCAAGTATGACGAACAAGGTGTATAAACTGTAGGCCTTATTTTGATCTGGTAATGCAAAATGGCATCAGATTAACATGCATCAGATATAGATAACACCATTCCCAGTTACATTTTCTGCTTCATTCACAACAAGCCATAATCTTATTTGATTTCATTTGTGTGTGTGTGTGTGTGTGTGTGTGTGCGTGTGTGTGTGTGTGTATGTCTGTGCTATTGAATCTGCAGTTGGTGGCGAATATGACATCTCAAACATACGCAGATAGTCTGAGAGCTAGAATCAACGATGACAGGACATACAACTACACATACTATGACCCTGAGTTCCAAATCGTCAACGATGGGGGAACATCGCACATTTCCATTGTAGACCAGGAAGGCAATGCTGCTTCAGTCACAAGTACCATAAACACCCAGTGAGTTTACCTCTCTTACCTTTTAACACCTAGTCAGTTTACCTGTCTCACCTTTAAACACCTAGTGAGTTTACCTCTCCCACCTTTTAACACCTAGTGAGTTTACCTCTCCTACCTTTTAACACCTAGTGAGTTTCCCTTTCCTACCTTTTAAACACCTAGTGAGTTTACCATACCTTTTAGCAAGTAGTGAGTTAACCTCTCCCACCTTTTAACACTAAGTGAGTTTACCTCTCTCACCTTTAAACACCTAGTGAGTTTACCTCAGTCTCCTACCTTTTAACACCTGGTAGTCTGGGTGCCGGATGCTGAACCTTGTTTTGACGTTCGCCCAATATCATTTGATGGTTTTACCCTTTATTGAGGGTGCTGAATTTGAATCTGAATCTGAATGATGCAACTCTAGCATCCTTAAGGGTTTTGAAATATTCAAGATGGACGCCAAAATGGCCGCCAAAATATGACATTTCTATATTTTTTTTTCACTGATAACAAGTTGCAAACAAAAAGACGGATGGCATTATTTGGATGGTGCTGCTGATTCCAAATCTTGATGATGCAACTCTTGCATCCATCAGGATTTTAGATGTTCAAGAAGGCTGCCAAAAATTGAAATTCCCTTATACTTCCTCATAGATGGTTTAAAAAATGACAAGATTTGATGGTCTTACCCTGTTTCGAGGGGGCTGAAATGAAATCTAGGTGAGACAACTTTTGCATCCCAGAGGGATGTGACGCATCCAAAATGGTCACCAAAAACCGAAATTCTATTTTGAGTATTTCCTAATGAATGGTGAAGAAATTGTAAAAAAAAAAAAAATTAATTGATGGTTTTTCCATAATTATTTCCACTACGGTGAATCTGAATCTGGATGATGCAACTTAATAGAATCCTTTACATCCCCTGTAGTTTAACCACTTGGAAACGAATATCTATATACTTTTCCCCTATATAATAGGGTTTGGTCATTATACCATTATGCATCTGTAATTACATCAAATTATTTGAAATGTTGTGTTCTATGCATTTTTTATACACATTTCTGTGCACCATTCTTTTCAAGTTTTGGATCAAAGGTCCGAGGGAATATTACAGGTATTATCTTCAACAATGAAATGGATGACTTCTCGAAGCCCGGAGAAAACAATATTTTTGGTGTACCACCTTCTGAGGCAAATTTCATAGTGCCTGGAAAGCGCCCTCTGTCGTCCATGGCTCCTGTAATCATTGTTGATGATAATGGCGATGTGCGCTTTGTTGTTGGAGCATCAGGAGGTACAAGAATCACCACAGCAACAAGTTTGGTAAGTGATGAACAGAATATTTTTTTTTTCATAAGTCGTAATCCATTGTACGACAATCGTTTTGATCAAGCTCTTTAACCCTAAAAGGGCCGGGGGGGGGGGCGGAATCCGCCCCCCCCCCCTCGACGTTTCGCGCTATAATTCTGTTACGCGAGAAGGCCTCGTCGCGAGGCTTCTTGACTTTGTTTGTTCAAGTCTCGCGCAACTTTTGAGACCAAATTTGCGACGTCCGCGCGTACTTTTGCGAAGCCACGCCCATTTTTGTAACGGAATGTCGCCCCAAAACGGGCACAATTTTGTGATTTTGTGTACATTTCCTATGGAAAACAGTGCTCTGTCGTGAAAGTCATAAAAACCTGATTATTTTTACAATTAATCACTTTCATTGATTAGTTTTGTGCTAATTATGGTAGAAAAGTGGTCAGTGACAATTTCCAATGAAAAAACAAAGAAAAAACAAAAGTTAAAAAACAAAGAAATACATAAGAAATTCTGAAAACAATAAAATACATAAGAATTGAAAGGAATTTTGGAAGTTTTTGTGATGTACAATCGTTGAATATGCTGCAACAGATTTACAGACCAAAAATTAGACTCTCAATGCTTTTAATTAGGCTAAAATATGATCTTGAGCTTAATTTGCATAATTAATTAATTAAAATTAGAAATTGATTGTTTCAAAAAATCTTACGACACAATCTTGTAGATTATGACGCAGGTCTCACGCATGCAAAATTTCATCGCGATCGCGCCACCGATGGCCGAGATCTCAGGGGGGGGGGGCGGAATCCGCCCCCCCCCCCCCCCCCCCCGGCCTGAGCATAGCCAAAAAAGCCCGGCCCCTTTAGGGTTAAAACAATCACATCTATTTTTTTCTGAGATTATTTTGTGGATATAAGACATATCTCTTGCATAAACTCAATTTCATCGTGAACACAGAAGATATCATGATCAAAGTAATTCTGGCTAATGTGCAGAATAGTTAACTTTGATGAGTTCTGTTATTTTTTCTATATTGACTGGAATTGTGAATTAGTGATGCATTGACGGTATGGTCGTGAAATGGTAAAACCAGTCATATATTATTAAGATGGCGAAAGAAGTCAACTTTAATCATGTAGGTGTCTTATCCAATGCGGAAGTAGTGATCTTAAATCTGACGCCATTCAGTAATTGCATAATTAATAAAATGCATGACACACATGACACAGAACTTTACGATGTAATCGTGTGGTAACAGCATTTTTAATTTCTTTTTTTTTAAACAATGATGGTGTAATTAATAGGTAACATGATGATACCAATGAAACCTCGAATTTAATCAAGTCATGTATGGATATCAAGATTGGATTTAACCACTCAGTTCGATTGAATGTAACCTCACTCATTATGACGTCATCATGACCTCACTGCTCTGTTGTCATAGGTATCCATGGAGACGCTTTGGTTCGGTTCTTCTCTGGTTGATGCTGTAGAAAGAAAAAGGGTCCACCACCAACTCGTGCCACAGTACTTTAATTATGAGCCCGCATTTCCTAGTGTGAGTATGCATTGTAAGCGTGGATCAACCATTTACGTTTTGGTGTGTGTAAGGAACGTGTTGTATAGGATGATTGATTAAAGGGAGAATATGTGCTGTGTAGAGGGAAGGCTAATGGCAAAAGTGACATTCAGGTAATATATGAATTAACTTGCTTTACTGACAGAATACAGTTTTGGGCAAGATGGGAGAGAGAGACATAGAATGATTATATGGAGTAAAAATGAGTCATAGGGAGACAGGGTAGATTAAAGGGACTGTACAGTACTGGTTGAGGTGGGGATTCATGTTTTGAACATTCCTAAGTGAGATAATGAGAAGCCTCTTATAAAAATATGAAAGAGCATGTAATTTTATGAAGGATTCAACGTTTATTTGATGAAAATTGGTTGTCAAATGGCCGAGATATCCAAAAAAAGAGATAATAATAAAAGTTGACAGGCCACGCCTTTTATTAGGATCTGTTTGTTTCACCTTGGTTTTGGATATCTCAGCCATTTCAAAACAGATTTTCATCAAATAAACTGTTGATACCCCTTAGAATTGCATGCTCTTTAGACATCTCATAGAGTGGTTTCTGAATATCTCGCAAAACGTTAAAAGCTAAATCCTCACCTCGACCAGAACTGTACACACCCTTTAAGCTCACTTGGGGATTTAGCTTCACCTGGTTTGATATGGAGGAAGAGGAGGGTAAGCCTTGTTAGGGGTTAGTAGAGAATGTGAGGAGTGCAGGGCAAACTCACTCAGTGATATTTTTGCTATATCAAGCTATTAAAGCCCAAATTTTCCTCCATAGAATTCCACTTCTTTTAATGCTACTTTAAAAAAAACCTGGATAGGTTTAATGAGATATGAACTGTAATGATGTAAATTATCTGTGAAATGTGAGAAAAAATGCTCCATGATCTTTACACTAACAAGAAATGTATCACTTTAGTTCAAACAGTGCATATAGATTCACATGCACGTAAATGTTTGTCAGTACTGTTTATACTGATATTACAAAGTGTGGAGTATTAAATAACAAGGTTGATATTTCGTCCCATCTCGATTGTTTTGTAAAGAGATTTTGTTTTCCTGGTCCGACATCCTACTGATTGAGAGGATGTCATGTTTATTGTGTCATCTATACATTACAAACTCTATACATTACAAGCTCTGCTTTTCAGTATAGGTCCCCCACTTTTCATGTTTGCAAATTGTCTTCTCTTGTATTCTTTGATTACGACACTATATGTCCAGTCTTATGTTCAATCGATTGTATCATGTTATTTGTGTTTGAGATGTGGAACAATAAAATCAAATCAAATCAAAATCAAAACCTGTAGGACATAATGGAAGGTCTGGAGGTGAAAGGTCACGAGGCCAAGGAGAGATCCAAGATTGGTTATGTCCAAGCTATCAAACGACTGGAAGATGACAGGCTGGAGGCTCACTGTGACAGCCGTAAAGGAGGAAGACCTGCTGGATTCTGAGACCTGAAGATTGCTCTTTGAAACATTGTCTGCTGCTCATTGATCATCACTTCTTTCCAGTGGTGGAGGTGACGAGGAAATATATCATAATGAATATTTTAGAAACAAAACGCTCACAATGGCGTGAATATTCAATCTTGTATTTCTAAGACAAATCATCTTTATCAAAACTTATAATGAATAACATGAACAAATAAAAAAAAAAAAAAACTCTATTGGATACATGATTCCCAGCTGGTATTGAGAGTTTGCTGTGAGGAATCTAGAATGTTTTCTTGCCGCTTTGACTGAGATCATCATCATGATGTTTGAATGAACAAATAATGCTTGTGTGAGCTTTCTGTATAGTGCAATGTACTAATCACTCTCTTTCATTCCATAATATACATCTCTAATTGATGGAATGCTGAAATTATGTATACAACTTACTCCATTCTTTCTAGTTGTGTGTATGTATAAGAATATGTATTTTGTCAGTTTGATGGATCGAAATATTCCTTAAAATATCAACTCCTCAGATACCTTGCAAAGTTGTCTCTTTTGTGAGAATTTGTGAGTTACCTCTTCATCTATACCGGAAGAAGACATGAAGTGAAATTTAGCTACGGACAACAAATAATGCCTATCACTTTAAACACATGTGCCTTCATAATATGCAGGCTTTAGTGGAATATTGTATTTCAAGAAAATAATGTGCAGTTATGTACCTAACTTCCAGTATATAAGCCATACACAGGCTATAGCTAATCAGAAGTCGAGTATATTAAGTGCAAATTCGTTTACTCAATTGATTGGAGATTCTTCAAAATGTGTACCTCATATTTCACAGTCATATTGTTTACCTGTAAAATGAAATGATAATATTCTGAACATGTGAAATGAATATCGGACTTAGAAGATTTCCTTTGGTAAAGAGTGAACAACATGTGGTGTCTGTTAGTGAAAGGATTGTATGCAGCAGTAATTGTACAGTGAAATTACACTGTGTTTAAATATACTGTATCATACTTCGTGCAGAGGGTGTTCAGGAAATATTTATCTATTATTGCTGCAAGAATATGTGCTTGTATTCTCCGCTATAAGCTTTATACGATTTATGCAAGAAGACAAATAGGAAAAAGTTCACAAGTAATTACAAATACAGTTGAGTCCATTCATCACTCTTTTTGGATCTTTTGATGCTGCTATAAGAAGGCAAGAGAGAAGGAGTAGGCTGTTTCTTAGTCTGTTCATTTACCATTTCAAGACATAATGTTTCTAAGTTACTAATTTGTGATACGCTTCTTTTATGTGATAATATTTAGGAAGAGTTTTTTTCAGGGTGTTTAACTCTGTCATTTTTAGTGTGTCTTTGGTTATCAGAATGTATGCAGCTCATCATAGTACTCTATCTAAGAACAGAGAGCATGACATATATAATTTAGCACAAAAAAATATCACAATTCCAGCCCAACCCATTGTAATATGAACCGTGGTTATACCATACATGTAGTTTTCATGCTATTACCATAAAAAAGAACCAGAATAACCACAGTATAATCTAATTATTATCTATTGTATGGCCAAGGTATTACTACAAGTACCACAGAATAACCGTGGTGATACCATGTTATAACCATTTTTACCATAGCATGACCACGGCATTACTACTTAGAATAACTATGGCATCTCTGCTATTTCCATGGTATTACTATATACAGGCACCATAGAGTAACTTTGGGACACCATGTTATAACCATTATACCATAACACGAGCACAGCTTGTACTATAGAATAATCATGATTTCTGTGGTATTTTCATGGTACCGGTACAAGTATTACTACTAGAACTATAAAATAACCATGGTATCTTGTTCAAGCAAAATTGTGAGGGAATTCTGGAAATGAACTTAGACTAGTCACTTTTATATCAAAATATGTAATGACCTGTCAATATTTTTATTTGATTTCTATCTAAATCTGGTGAAAGTTCAGGAATGATAATTGTCAAAACATGCAAGGATGCATGGGCCAGTCTTTTAGATGTTAAGTGCAGATTTTATATCCTGTGAAAAATACTTCTTTAGATTTGAGTTTCTTCAATTTGTCTTCCTCTACAAATTAAATGTGTTAAGATCGCAACTGCTGATCTGTAAATTAACGCTAACGCTAAAGAAATATGACGGAACCTACTTAAAAGCGAGCTTGTTAAGCGTAGGTCCCAAATTCTGAACAGAGTGTAAAGATGAGGAGCACGGATGCAACGTAGGACCAAAATAAAGAGAAACAAAAATGAAAGGCAAAAATACCTGGTGTACTAACAGAATCTTCTCAATACATTAATAGTGATATACAGACAACCACATTCTGCAGATGTAAGAACAGTTGATTTAACAATGTTGACAATAGTGTAGTAGTATGATTTGAATAACGGTGAAAAGAGAACAACTCGACATGCGAGTCCTCGGAGGAGATACGGGAAACCTAAAGAGTGAACATACAAGTACTAACATTCAAAGAAACTTTGGAATTAATTAGAATTAGAATTACCAGCCAGTATAGCACTAAGGGGAATACAACAAGCCAGCTGTTCACGCGTTCCGAAGTCTTAGGGTATCAAAAAGGGGTACTGGTGTGAAGGAATTAAAGAGCGCAAACAGAGAGGCTTAGCTGATTTGAATAACAACAACCAACACAGCAGGTAAAGGCACATAAACAAGAAAGAAGGAAATTTCAATGGACTTACGCGATGTAATTATTCAATAAATTATGTCTTAATTTGTATTTGAAGGTCGACAAAGACAAACAACCTGCGAGTTCTATGGGGAGATCGTTCCAGTACTTAGGCCCTGCATACATAATTGTTTTTTTCGCAAAAATGGTTCGGGTACGTGGTAGGTGATAATCGTCACGTTGGCGGGTGGGATAGTTATGAATAGAGTAATTTCTTTTAAACATATGCAAAAAAAATATCAGGAAGATCATTTTTGGATAATTTGTACATGAATATCCCTAAATTGTAATAAAACAAATCTGACAATTTTAAAATTTTGTTCTTATGGAAAAATTCATCTGTATGAGATAGATACCCAGTCTTATTAATTATTCTAATAGCGCGCTTTTGTAAGAGAAAGAGCGAGTCAAGCAAAGACTGGGTCGTGTTACCCCATGCCAGTATTCCGTAGTTGAGGTAAGGGGAAATCATAGTCGAGTATATAATTTGCAATATATTGGTGGGGAAGTAATCTTTCAGTTTATTTAGAATTCCTGCATTCCTAGATAAAACTTTGGTTAAAAAGTTGATGTGAGACTTCCAAGATAAATCGCTATCAATATACAGTCCGAGAAACTTAACACTATCAACCTTCGTTAAATTAATGCCATTAATTTGGACATGACCAGGAATAAATTGCAAAGAGTTACTGAACAGCATATAATATGTTTTATCAATGTTTAGTGATAACTTGTTGGCATGAATCCAGGACTGAACAAGTTTCAATTCGCTGTTTAACATATGAATAAGCGTATTAGGATTACGATGTGAAAGAAATAGATTTGTGTCATCTGCAAAGCATATAAAAGAAAGAATCTCTGATGAATTTTGGAGATCATTTATGTACAAAATGAATAGTAGCGGGCCGAGTAGGGAACCCTGGGGGACATCACATGTAATTGATTTCATTGAGGACTTATGACCATTAAGATAAACATACTGCTTTCTATCAGTAAGATAATCTCTAAACCATTCTAAAGCCGTCCCGCGAATGCCGTAATGGCTTAACTTATAAAGGAGAATATCGTGGTCTATCGTGTCAAAAGCCTTCGAGAAATCAATAAAAACACCGATGGTGTGTGAAGCATCGTCAAGAGCATGTGCCACTTTATCAATAAAAGCCAATAAAGCGTGGGTTGTGCTGTGTTGCTTTCTGAAACCGAACTGAAAATTCGAAAGAATATTACAATTAATAAGAAATCTGAGAGTTCTTTTATGAACAAGCTTTTCCAAAATTTTTGAAATTGAAGTTAAAAGAGATATCGGGCGATAATTATTAACATGTTCTTTAGGACCCTTTTTGTATATAGGAACAACTCTAGCGACTTTCATTTTATCAGGAAATTTTCCGCTTAATAAAGATTGATTGAAAATATAGACGAGAGGAGAAACTATTTCATTTATCACATTTTTTAAAAGAAAAATTGAGATACCATCATCACCTGTACTCTTCTTATTATTCATTTTACAAACAACTTCTTTAATTTCATCATCAACAATAGGAACGAAAAAGAAAGTCAGTGCGTTCCTATCCCCTAAGAACGAATGAAAAGGTGTCCGTGAATGCGGTATTTTGCTGGCAAGATCTGGCCCGAGGTTAACAAAGAAGTCATTAAATACATCCGCCATCGCCCCTGGTTCATCTACTGAACAACGGTCTTTCAAAATGGAATTCGGGGAATTTTTATCTGCAGTAGAGTTTAAAGCTGTGTTAATCACCTTCCACGTACCCTTTATATCGAACTTACATTTGTGAAACTGATTGGAGAAATACTGTTGCTTAGCTGTACGTAGAGTAGATGTAAGCGTATTTCGATAACGAATATAAAAAGATTTGTTTAAAGCATTTGGGGATTTACGGTATCTACAATATAATCTATTTTTCTTATTAATAGACTTAAGGAGAGATCTCGTGATCCATGGTTGTCTTGGTATTTTCTTATAATTTGATCTAGATCGTTTTATTAATGGTACATAACTATTACAATTTGTTGTTAAAATATTCATGAAAATTTCAAAAGACACATTTACATTTCCAGAACAGTAAATAGGAGACCAGTCAACTGACCTCAATCCCTCCCTAAGTCTATTTAGATTACATTCAGACATATCACGAAAACCAGAGTTATGAGTTGGTGTTCTTCTCGTGAAGAACTTGGAAACAAGCGCGAATACTGGGAAGTGATCTGAGAGATCTGAAACAACAATACCAGGTGTAACGTCAAAAGATAAATTATTAATAAATATATTGTCAATGAGAGAAGAAGTAGCATCAGATATACGAGTAGGTTTTCTTATAAGGGGAATATAAGATTTTGACAACATAAGGTTGAGGAAATCTTGGCAGATTGGAGTATCATTGCAGTTTAAAAGATTTATATTAAAGTCACCCATTATAATACATGTCTTATTGGCAAAATATTTATCAGAAAGAAGTCCGTGAACTAACTCAATAAATTCAGAAGGGTTGGAATGAGGTGGCCTGTAAATTTCCCCCAAAATAATGTTACCTTTGTGTGGAGTTATAACCTCAATGAAAATACTCTCAAGACATTCTGAAATGATACAATATTCATGTAGCAACTGACAATTCAAAGTTCGTGTGACATAGAAACCTACTCCACCACCTCTCTTACTATTCCTGCTATTAGTAAGTAATTTAAAAACCACTGATCATGAATTGGGAGGAAGGTGACGTCTCCTTTAGCCATGTTTCACTGAGGCCAATAATAGTATGTGTGAATTGCAACTCGTTAACAAGTAAAAGTAATTTGTCGAAATTTTGTTTAAACTCCTAATATTAATATGTGAAACAAAAAGATCTTTAGAATTTGAATGAGATAAGTTGATGATATCTTTTTCCAAATGATAATAAGAGGACACATTTTGAGCAGAAACATCATTAGTATCTAAGTCAAGCTTTAATTCTTGAGTTTCTGTATTTAAAGATGAGACAAAGTCGGTGCTGTCACCTTCTTCACAGTCAGAACAGTTTAAAGAAAATTTCATTGCAGCTGGCTGGTAATCACATACTTCGTTATTCATTGCGGGAGGAAGATTTACGTTAATTTGTTCAGCCATTTTTGAAAATAGGCAAACACAAGTTACATAATGACTTGTTTACTAGGAATGCATGCTCATGACTTTGGTTGCCATATGTCTCTTGGAAGCAGTGCTCGAAAATAACATTCCGCCGATGAACAGTAAGAAAAATACTAACATTCACGTGAGGTAAAGAAGGAAGAACTGATGGTGGCAAGAATACAATGTAATTTGCTGAACTATGTACAAGGAACAAGTACACAATATCAAAGGATGAGCGGTAGGTGTTGGAAAATTCCATGGAGCAAACAAATAACAAAAAAGCACTGCGGGCAATCTGCGTCACTAAGACGAGGTAGCGACCATAAAAGCATTTAACAAATTTAAGCTCAAAATTCCCGGGTATCAATGTTACGACACACCGAACTACAGTAGTTATTCTGGATATTATATGAGTTGAAAGGGACTTGAAGCATCTTCCAGAAGCAGAATTCAGTTTACGTATATATGCGAACAATAATTTGTTATCGAATAGTTTACAAATCAGAGACACCAGCAGTTTGTTATATACACTTGCAGACATGTGGTTTTTTGTAAACGAGCGGGAGCACTTAGCACATGGGGTATTATGGCAGTTATTGATTGTGGAACCGAAAATGCATTGAGAAGTAACAATAGATCGTAACACATTCATGGAAGAAAGTATATCCAAAATAACGTAGAACAGGAATTGCTCTAATTTCGAGCACATAAAAAATGCACATGTGAACACAATCAAGAACAGACTCCGAACGTCCATATCTTGGACACGTTCCCGGGATGTGACGGCCACACACCCTACCCCCCCCCCCCCAATCTTTCTTTGGGTCCAGTCAGGTGCTAAACACAAGATTGCTAACAATTGAAAATTTACGTACATTAAAGTGGAGTATCGCAAAAAAAAAAGTACAGTGAACAATCGTGAGAGGAAATAGCCTTGTCTCGTGCAGCAGAAACAATAAATGTGGCAAAACCCACAGTCTGGGTGAAAAGCGTATGGGGTGAGCATGCTTGGCTCAGTTAAGTTGACATGACCGTGACCGTTTGGTGAAAAAGAGTGATACAACGAATATGTGGGTTTCAGATTCTAACAAGTAACGAGTTACTTGTTAATTAACAAACATGTCGGAAAAGTTACTTGTTAATTAACAAACATGTCGGAAAAAGGAACCAGTGGGACTCGAACCCGTCATCTACAGGAGCTTAGGTATTTATTCGATGATCATCGTTTCAATGCCGGCAAACAGAGACAGCCTGGTGGTAGTGTCGCTGCCTGGAAAGCAGTAGACGACAGGTTCGAGTCACACTGGTTCCTTTTCTCCATCAGCAGTTGCGATCTTAACAAATTTAATTTGTAGAAGGAGACAAATTTAAGAAACTCACACCTGAACCTTCACCCCTCTGAATAATATCTTTCTTTCAAAAATACTTATTCTTCTGTTTTTATGCCTCCGCCACGAAATGGTGCCGGAGGCATTATGTTTTCGGGTTGTCCGTCCGTCCGTCCTTCCGTCCGTCCGTCCGTCTGTAATGAATTTGTGGACAGGGTAACTATCAAAACCTTTTGAGGTATCCTAATGAAACTTGGCATGTTTGCGTATTAGGGGGTGAAGTTGTGCCTATCAACTTTTGGGTGCACATGCCCAAGGTCAAAGGTCAAAAGGTCTAGGTCAAATACATAAAATTTCACTATTTCCACCATATCTATGCAATGCCAGAAGATATTTTCTTGACACTTCGTGTATACATGTATTACCCAATTAAGATTCTCTGGTGAAAGTTTGGGTCATTAGGTCAAAGGTCAAAAGGTCAAGTAAAAATATTAAAACTTCACTTTTTCTCTGTACCTTGGAAATTGTTCAAGGTATCTTCATGGAACATAGTATATATACATGTACTGACTGGCAGTGATTATCTAGAGAATTTAGGGTTCATGTGGTCAAAGGTCAGGGGTCAAAGGTCAAGGGCAACACTTCAAATTTTACTATTTCCCTCATGTTTATGCAATGCCAGCAGGATTACTTTTTTTTTTTTTTTTACACTTGGTGTTTGCATGTATAACCCAATAGAGATTCTCTGGAAAGTTTTTTTTTTCTTTTGTTTTTGCCTCAAAGGTCAAAAGGTCAAAGATCAAGTAAAAGTGCTGAACTAAGTTTTTCCTCCATATCTCGGAAGTGGCTCAAGTTATATTGAAACGTACTACATATTTATGCATGTTCTGCCTGACAGTGATTTTCTTATGAATTTTAGGGTCAAAGGCCAGATGAAAATGGTAACAATTTACTATTCAATACAGAAATTGCACGTTTTCTCCATACCTTGAAAATTACTCAATGCATAAACGTACGAATGGGTCACAGTCAAGTTGAAGTCCTTAAATCCCAAATACATGCTCTCCTATTCATCCAATTAAACCTAGGTCAAGGAAGGTGAACATTCAACACATTTGTGACAAACTTGTCATTTTAATATTTTGCCAATTTTGTGAAATTATCACACATTGTCCACATGTACTATCTAGACCTATTAGGAGAATCATGCATTATGGCGGAGGCATACCAGTCGCCATAGCGACATTTCTAGTTTCATATGAGCTCATCAGAAGTGTGTGTAATGTACAAAGTAATGTCTAGATGACTCAGAACTTTAGAAGGCAGCCCTCACATGTTAGTCTTTTTTTTCAAGTTTATTCCACTCAATTTTAATCAATGAACACCTGTGTCATGCTGCTAAACATTCCATCTGATAATGATTAGCAATTTATGTTTGATTAGTTTTGCAACGGATTTATTGCCAGTACTTCAACCTGTATGATCCCTCACCAATCAAAAACTTACCTCAGAAGGGTTGCAATGTGTATATTATAATGTTGAGTCATAATTCTTGTCACCATAAACACAGTTCATACTGACACGTGTCCTCACGTTAGTCAAGACACATTGACCAATACTCTGGGGTTTACATGATACCATTGTTTCAACATCTGAACATTGTTTTAAAGATAACTTGTCAAGCATAGCAAAAGCAATGTGTATGATTTGATGTTTTGAGTTCTACCTGAACCTATCAAAATAATGAATTGAAAGGAATACGTGATATCCAAATCGGGTAGACAAACAGGAGATATTTGAGAGTTAAGCTGGTTACACAAGTACCTTTTTTCTCTGATTTTGTTTCCAAACTCCTACCCGACATGTTATTTTATCCACAAGGGAATGAGAATTCCTGATTTTGCTGTCCCAAGATGTCTTGCTCTATAAACCTGTCTTGTATCTGTTTTGTACACCGTGTGTGCCAAATATTGGTATGAAATTCTTGACTAACATAAATTGCATTCCAATTAAATGATGTAACAAATTTATGTTTTGGTGGATGGATGATATTGGCCTGTATCACGCTCCAGTGACTAGAGCTTTTAAGAGTGATTTTGATGACTTCATTTTGTCTGATGTAATGAAAACTGACTGTATGAAGAATCCTGATGTGCTTCATCTCACTTGTGTCTCTAGACAGCTAGTCTTCTTTCCAGGCTTTGCATGATATAAAAAAAGATGGGTTTTTTTTTTCATTTTTAAAAAAATCTCAGGTTAAACGTTTAAATGCATCAGGCCCCTGGAGGCGCTTCCATATACCTGTTCATAGTTTTAATCAAAAACTCAATATTAGTCAAGTACATTTGTTTTATTGAGATCAACTATTACAAAGCAAAAGAAGGGTATTGAATTATATTATTCATTATTTTAATCGATTGAAACAGCGACTAAGAAAGAAAAAATAAAACAAAATGACAAGAGGCTAAGCAGAGAATATTTCTTTATAGATTCAATTTGATTTCCTGATATCATGACAATAGAGGGTGTAAAAAAAAGTATTCACAGATAACATGGAGCAATAGGTTACAAAGGAAAGATACAGAATCAGATAAAGAAAGTAAGATGCCAATAAAGCAATAATTCTCAATAGCAGTGCAATTTGATGACAACCAAAGCACTCCTTTTACTTTCCACTCACGATGCCGCTTTTAATGTAATTGCAACCTTTCTGCAGATTTCAGGTGTCAAAATCATACATCTAATTTCAACTTGTTTGTGAATTTCAATACAATGCTTTTAAAGCCGGTTTCCTCCATCATGTCCAATAATTAAGACCTATACATTGCACATTGTGATCTCTTTGTGTAACAAAAATCACCATTTGACGTAAATATGGTTCTTTGAATGAAGAAAATGGTATGTTATTATAGTCTTCCTTCACTCTATATGTCTGTTGTTGTTTTTCCTCTCTAGCGCCACGTAAGTCTTTTCTCGACTCTATGAGAAGCAATCAAATTATTAGTAAGCGCTATCGATGAGATTCTGTGTCTATGGGGGATATCTAATGGATGGAAACCCGATAAGGAAGGTAACCGTAATAGACGTAAAGCATGTGATGCCATTTCTTTGCACTTGCGAACAGTTTGTCTACAGTAATGCTGATAGATTGTTGCAGGGAAGACAAAGAAATCGTCTGGAACCCGACATTGGGTCTATCAAATGGCTCTCCCATCAAGTAATTTTCCTCTTCCAGGAAATTACCAAATCTCAGCTGAGATACCTTAGGCGAGCCGAGCAGTTCTTTTGGCGGTCTTTTATCTCCCTGGAAGCCTAGAAAGTAGCAGTTAATCTTGCAACGATTGAGTCCATCTAAAAAGCTGACGCTCACGTCACAACACCAACCTTTATCAGGGAGGTGGAAGGAACCTCCCTGCCTTTATAGAGGAAGGTCTTCCCTTTCTACTCGATCCGTATTTTACAGTACCGATAGTGCTTGATTTGAATGGTGAATTACGACAAGATCCAATTACGATTCGAATCATCGTTCACACGACCGAGGAAGGCTTCACGGATTCTGTGGTTTTGAATTTCAGAGCAAGGAGAGTAGGTTTGGCTTCATTCCATGTTCCTATCAATCACTCTTGAGCCGTCTTTCTGCAGGAGTGATTAGAAGGTCACGGTAATCTCCATCCCCAAAACACGATTGGAGTTCGGTTTCGTTCACACCTTCCGTCGTTTAATTCTGATGAAACGTGATTGAAAAACACCTTCGGACCGTCATTTGAAAAACGATAGGAATTACTGCAACTGATTGACTAATTGCCCTACACGACGTAAAGAATTTCACAATTGGATTTACGTTTCAAATTACCCTCCGCGATTCCAGTTTGCACTCACACGGCAAGAAAGCTCAATTTGAAACACGATTCTAGTGATGTTTCATTACAATCGTGTTTCAAATTTAGCAATCTCGGTAGGTGTGAAAGCTAGGTTTTTATAGTCGTAGTATTGTGACTGCTTTTCGTTGTAAGTTCTGTTGACGGATCCATCCGTAGGCCCCTTCTTGTGAGGATGGACTAAATGGATCAGGTGAACAAAAGACATTCGGTAGTTCATCACTAAGAGATATGAACCTAATGGTTGTGTTGATCTGAAGGATACACTTTTTGTCTTGTGACCTATGGTGAATGGTCACTATTTCTTTTGATTAATCCTCGTGTGATTGTTGAGCTTGTCTTGCTTCAACACGCGTTGAGTTTGTGTTCGACCGTATTTTGGTGAGATAGGCAAATATTCCAGTAAGCGCCAATCCAACGCCCATCAAGGTACCAAGGACTCGAAATGCAGCCACAAAGGACCCTGTGATGTCGTACAGTTTACCTGTATGTTAAAACAAACAAAAAAGATGAGAAATATTCACGTATGACAACCTGGATGTTGAAAAAACAGAAACACACACACACAAAAAAAAACCATCACAAGTGTTTGTTATATCAAATGATCCGAATACTGTATGTTCCCGTGCCGAAAGTATTGCAACACAGACAAATGTTTTACACAGGAGGAACTTATAATGACATAAAAATATATGCTGTTTTAATAAATCGATAGTACATGATTCAAAATTCTAATAACAGGTACATTTTTATTAACATGTCAAGATTTTTTTTTTTTATGTAGACTTCATGACGTTCTAGTATTTGTTGGGTACCGCGCTGTAAGTGTCTGTTGCACCCTCCTTGGCAGTGTCACGTTGAGACCATGCAGTTTTTCCTTGGGTGATGCTGCCCCAGCCTCTCCCTCCCTGGTGGTTGGTCGTCCTTGGTTATACTTTTCTTGATGTCATCAAACGAATTCTCTATCAGGTTAGCATCTGGTCACTGCGCAGGCCGTTGCATCCGGTTGATGCCATTTTCGTAAAGCCATCCGGTTCATCTGGACAGTCTTGTGCGCCAGTACGCTGCCATCCTGGAAAATACCTGAATGATAGAAGCAAGT
The DNA here is from genome assembly GCA_033980235.1 of Diadema setosum. Classification (NCBI taxonomy): domain Eukaryota; kingdom Metazoa; phylum Echinodermata; class Echinoidea; order Diadematoida; family Diadematidae; genus Diadema; species Diadema setosum. The sequence goes on along the minus strand of CM067062.1, from coordinate 42,817,222 downwards.
GAGAGTCCAGTTCAAGCTCCCTAAGTTTGCTGGCTGTATCCGCAATACTGTGCAAAACAAAATTACCGACTCAACAGATGCCGACACCTCAAGCTACAATCATGACTGAAATTGCAATTTCTTGAGTGTAGCTCATGTTCCTTGGGTAATGTGAGATGTTGAGATTGCTCCAGACACTCTCTTCTATCGTTAGAAAAAGGTAAAAAATATTGTGGTAGGAAAAGACAAAATGACTCCAATTGTCCTCCAAAGTCCAACCCTCACTCTGCAAGGTGGCCCGCCTCTAACGTGTTTGTGGTGACTGACACAAGATATGACAATCTTCCTATACTTGGAATGCGGGCAAGATGATTTAGAGAGTATACGTGCGTCTTTGGGTCATCGTCTTCGAGATTCTCTGATCAAACCATTCAGTCCTGTGCAGTAAGCTGCAAAAGTTTGTGCAAATTCGAATCGGTTCACAGGCCTGATGCATGAGGTACCGATCAGAATTGTCTGTTTCCCCCATGGCGTTTACACACTCTGTACCTTGTTTGAAGGCATACCTGAAAGCGTTCGTCAATCTGAGCCACGGAAACCTCCTCCTCCTCCATTGGGGTGACGATTTGTCGGCGTAGCTCGTTACATAGGTCGGCTGTCTTAAAGCGATGGTATAGTATTGGTTCAGGTGAGGATTCAGATTTTAACTTACTGCGAGATACTCAGAAAGAACTTTATGAAATGTAATAGAGCATACAACCCTATATGAGGAATTCAACGTTTATTTGATGACAGTCGGTATTGAATTGGCCGAGATATCCAAAACAAAGTAAAACAAAGCGATCCAAAGCGACCGGGAAAGAAACGACGGTATGATGGAACCATAGGTACATGACTGATTGCATTGACGTATTGATATAGGAACTACAAATGTAACAGAGCCTGTGTTGTGTTTAGCCTATGAAAGAAATAATTTTTCGCTAGCAAAGTGCAGAATCCCCCCCCCTCAGTTTCATGGTTTCATTTTCAGAAGTCTATTTAAACTGCATGGTATTGCGTTGTTGTTGTGGTGGTGGTGGTTGTTGGTGGTGTTGTTGTTGTTGTTGGTGTTGTTGTTGTTGTTGTTTAAGCTCCAGCACACACGATTGTCATTTGAATCTTAACCGAAGTCAGTATGCTAATATAGGCCTACTGATCACAGTAGGTTTATACCACACCCTCACCGGCAAACATCCCGGCCACCACGGCTCCCATCCCAGATGCAAACAGGACACTGGTCAACACGGCAGCAAAGTTCTCGCCGGACACTGCTGTGGACATCAGGGCGTAGAAACATGGTGTGACTGAAAAGACTCCCGAACCAGCGATAAATGAGCATATCAGCAGGACAAGGTAACTCGAACTGACGGTGTATGCAAAATATGATCCGATAATGAGTAATTGATTGATGGCGAAAACATGCACCACCCACTCGATATGGTAGTTGAAAATTAGTACATGAACCAAACGTAAAAGTAGTCCTGCAGCCGCGCCTGTCACTGGCAGATACACTGCCCGATTTTCAGGTACACCCACAGACATAGCGTAAGATACTGTATACATGGCCCATCCCACATAGACTACCTCCAGAATCATCTTTACAGGTAGTAGCGTGAAGGTGAAGATCCGCTCCTCCCACAAAATGCCGAGGTCAAGAATATCTGAGAGCGTTCGAGCAATCCGGATACACGTGGCGACAAGTCGGCTATTATAAGTGGAAACCACCTGGGTTTCAGTGGGTGGCGACTTTGCTCTATTTCTGTCTTCTAGTGCCATTTCACATGAAACCACTTGGTCTGTGTCACTGTAATGTAAAACAGGAACTTTCTTCCACTCTTCTCCCCGTGGCGCCCTCAGGACCAGACCAATGGGTATGTGGTGTAAGAACAAACCACCGAGAAACAGCAGCGCCCCCTTCAGGCCGTACGCTTGATGAAGTCCAGCCGTGAGCAGTGGGACCAGCATTCCTCCGAGTAGTGTGCCCATCATTGCAAAAGCGTTGGCAGCTCCGAATTTCTCCTTACAGTGCTGCTGTAGGGTGACGAACGCAACTTGGAACACAGCCGCACCAAAGAAACCTTTGTAATAGACAAGAGTTTTACGAAGAACAGAATGAATGCCAATTGTCTTTTTCTATTTCAACTTTCAATATCAACTATCATCGCATTTTTGAAGTATGAGTTTATTTTTTACAAATAATATTTCATGCAGGAATTAAAAAAATTGATTTGAACAGAAAAGACTATCTAGGCCCTATCATTGGCCATTTCCAATTTTTTTTTTTCAGAATAACCTTCTCCACCAGCACATTTTGTGAAGGAAATAGAACAATATATAGTATTTTCTTTTTTTCTAGGATGATAAACCAGGTAAAATTAACCAACGATCAATTGGACATTATTGTCAGGGAGTCTTAAAGATGTTTCATTTTCCATCCTTAACATCTGGACTTAAAATCACTTGGATGAAAAGATTATTAACGAATGATCAAAACGGAGGAAAATTCATTTTTTTTTTACATTATTTAGATAATTTAGGGGGTAATATAATTTGGTATTGTGATATGATCGGTATAGAAAAGAAGACTGATGAAATTCTTAAGGCTTGGTGTGAATATATAGTTTTCCCCTAATTTATCCGTATAGAACTTGTGAAAATCAGGTAATTTGGTTTAGTTCATTAATCCGCGTGAATAACAAAATTGCTTTCAAGAAAGAAATGTTTCAAAGGGGTACAGTGGTAAAACCAAGTACTGCATGATGAAGGGTCATCTTTTTAAAGTTTTGAACAGTTTCGGGCTAAACATATTGCTTCTTGTATTTTTTTAGATTCTTTTTCGATTGCAATCCCTTTACAGTAAAAAAAAAAAAAAACATATTGAAAAGAAATCAGAGTATGATAACGAAATATACAGATATAGACGCAACAAGATGATATAACATCTATATTTGTTTAAAGAACCAAAGTATGTCGATATGTGCACCGAAAATTATGCGACAAAATATTTCAACCACCAAAATCTGAAAGGAAATGGGAAGAAATACTGAATCAATAATGTACAAGGTTCCTTATAGATCTAACCTGAATCAAAGACTTCGTTATTGTCAATACAAAATTCTGCACAGAAATGTTGGTGTCAATAAATTACTTTTTGCAATGGGACTCTCTAACACAGACCTCTGTGCGTTTTGTTTGAGCTCCACAGAAACAATTACTAATTTGTTTTGGGAATCCGATGTTACACAAAGATTTATTTCTCAAATCAAGAAAATTATGTTACAGAATAAAACTCAAATTACTAGAGGTACTTTTATACTTGGTTCTACAGAACACCTAAGGTGTTACAATGTGGTAATTTGTATGCAAAGTACTTTATTTTTTTTCTGCCAGAAATAAAAATAAATCATTAGATTTTTGCCAATTTTGTCATCTTTGAAAGCTAGCGAAGAAAGTAGATGAATACATGTCTGAAAAAGCTAAAAGTTTCGTATCCAGTATTAATTGAAATCGTATTCATATTATTCAGACTGTCTGTAGCTATAACTGCCTGTCAAATTGTATCATTTGCTTTATGAATCATATGATGTGACATTATTTGTAGCCGAATGTTGATAAGTGAATAACATTTCTTTGTGAAAAAAGACATATCTAAAGTTAAAACAAAGGTCCTATCCTATACAGCTACTCACCAGACAGAAAGAACATGACTGCAAATGTTGAGGGAGAGTCGCAGAAGTAAGTAGCCACGATGGCAAGTCCTGTTCCAGTCCCACCAACGGTTGCTAGAAAACGAGGATTGATCCTCTTGGACAGAATCCGCCATATTGGAGCTATCGCAGGTGAATAGAATCATTGAAACATGTGAAAGATGTCTTTCACTTCTAATCATGTTTCAAAACAAATTGCTGTCTTCAGCAATGATAAATAATAAGAGAGAGATCGGGGGATATCTTAGCTTATCTGATTCAATAAGAAGAAAATAAATAAGATTTCGACGAGATGACTCGCATCCAGAAAGAAGGGCAATTCAAAGAAGGAAGAGAAGGGTGCGAGAAGGAGGGAGTGGTAGGGGTTTACATCAACAGCTTATCTATTTGCATTTTAAAACGATGACGCACACCAGCTGACTCCTTGAAAAGACATTCGTCTGATCTTTTTACATGCACAGTGAAAGTAAACAAAGGTTGAATTTTTTGTGCAAAATGCACGCTGATAATCATCTTAGTGTAACGGCCAAGGAGGTGATATACCTCCTAATACTTATATGAATATAATTATGCTTACAGGACCGTACTTTGCATCCAAGGGTTCATCCAGTTTAATTACCTATCTTTGTTCTCTATCTCTGTTTCCCCTTCTCTCTTCCCCCTTCTTTACAGCAATGTTGGATATATGTTCTCTGTTTGAATTAAAAGCTGTTATTTATGTTTTATGGGAATGATAACCTGCTTGAACTTGTACGACATTGCAGTGATTAGTTTGTCGAGTGTGTATAGATATAAGATATTGCATTTTTGATTGAAGGCGGGAAAACAATATGCCAGCTCATGAAAACAACTGCTTATCACATGCGGTCCTTTTGAGGAATAGTGTTTGGTTTACTTTGCGGAACTTCAAACATAATGTGCTAGCAGTAAGTTGAATGATGTACATGTATAAAACCATTATATTAAAATACGGTCATTGACGTTCACCATGTTCACATATCAATTTAGGCAATGCCTGAACGTACGACTTCAAGTTTGAAACGAACATAATGGATGGATATTATTGTTGATTCCATACGCACGTTGACACCAAACCTTTCGTTTCTTTTTATCAAAGTATTCTGCATAACAAAGCAGAAGCCTCATTCATACTGATGTTGCTGTGTAGATGTGTAAGCAAGCAATATGAAAATTGTACTTTTTCAGGATATTGCATTCTTCAGGCGCTTATGGATACAACTGTGACATCAAGCATAGTTTGTCTTCCATCTCCCATAATAGTGATAACGAATTGTACCCGTTTTAATAATCTATTGGCAGCAATACAAACATTCACCAATTTGCTTTGGAATATTAATCGTATATAAAGTACTTAGACAACTAAGTACAGATGTCTCTATGAAATATCTTCTTAAGATTTTCTATGGAAAAAAAAATGCTTAGGCTGAAGAAGAAATTACAATATCCATACTAAAGATATCACCTCACCATAGCAGCTATGCGGTAAAAATATTACGTAAGAATATAAAATGATTTCACACATTTTCTACAAGAGTGAAAGAGAAACTGACTTACCTTCCTTCATAATGTAGGGAGAATACTACAAACTGTAAACGTATGTCAGTAGCAGGCCGAGGGAGTGTGCATTTCTCAAAGTAATGTCCTAAGGAATGTCCTTTTTATCATGTAGCTTGTATTTTCGTTGCCTTCCCATTCAGCCATGATGGTACACTATATTCCTCGATATCAAGTGATTTGTTACATTTTTTTTCTTCTGCTATCACTACACACATTTATCTGTTTGGGATAATATACACATATTTATTATACCCCTTTCAATAAACAACCGCCTCTATGCCTAAACCCCACCCACTATTGCATTTGATATGGGCGATGTTTCTATGCTGTCTTCTCTGTCTTCTCGGGTAAGAAGGGTGACAACCAGTTAAATGAGAAGTTTTGTCAATACTTAAGAGCAGCTGCCATTTGGAATCTCCAATCTATATATAATCGTTATTCGAAATGGTGACAAGGCCATAAGGGGTATAGACGTAACTCATTATCGAGTCAATATTTCAATTAAATATGTGGTTTAAAATGTTTTGGGTGTGTGTGTTTTTTTTTTTAATGAATATAAATGATGCATGAATGGCAAAGGAGGAAATTTAGGGGAAAAAAGACAACGACCAAGCCCGAAAATTTAGCTTGTATCCATGGGCGTAAATCCCGGGGGGGATGGGGGGGATATATCCCCCCCTGAAATGGAGGAGGGGGGGATGGCCTGTACAATCATCCCCCCCTGAATTTTGAAAAAAAAAATGGAGGAAGCAGAAATGTGATTGTATCAATTTTGGCATATTGCATGACGTTTGTACGCCGGCTTTCAGACAGGTATTACAGAGCTGAACAGTATTCTATCTTGAAGGAAAATATATACATAATTTTCTCAAGCGCTCGCTCGCTTCGCTCGCTCGCGAAGAAAGTAACATCGACATACACTGTAAGGTATGGCTCAGACGTTGACAACGCCAAATAGTATAGGCCTATGCTATGACGCGAGTCACTGGGGACCATCTGCAAGATATGTACGAAAACAAACAAACAAACAAACAAACAAACAAACAATAACTAAAACTATATTGCCATAATTGAACCCCCTCCATTTCCTGAATCATTCCTGAGAAACGACAGTGACTGGTGACTCAGTCAGGATACTAGTACATCTATGAGCATACCCAGGGAAGATCAGGGGCGTCGAATCTATCTCGGGGGGGGGGGGGGGGGGGGCAAAGGGGCATTTGCCCCGCCCCTACGGAAGTGTTTAGGCAGACAAATCATTTATCCCCCAAGCAATTCCCGAGATGAGGACAAATCTCGAACTTTCTTAATGGAAAATTGTCCAAATATCGCCAGAACTACGCACCAGATCGTTGTATTGCAATCATAAACATGCAAAAGCTCCGTTATACAGGATCCCTTTCGACAGACTTTGTACACTTTTGAGATTGACGTATATTTCCCTAATTTATCAAAGAGTGTGCAGCAGATCTTTCACTTAACAAAAGCACCCTCATATGCAGAGGCGTCGATGGGGGGGGGGATGGTTCCCCCATAAAAGTGGGACAAACAAAAGCGAAAAATATAGCTACAAACGGCAGTGTTTGGAGTGTAAAATGTCAAAATTTTAAAGCTCGCTCGCATTTAATCGCTATGCCATTCTCCTGATGCTGCTGCCAGTGAATGGCAGCAGTTGCGCCCGGTGCGCCCCGGCCCCTTAATTTCCAAAGCGAAAAATATAGCTACAAACGGCAGTTTTTGGACTGTAAAATGTCAAAATTTTGAAGCTCGCTCGCTTCGCTCGCTCGCATTTAATCATTATGCCATTCTCCTGATGTTTCGCTCGCTCGCATTTAATCGTTATGCCATTTTCCTGATGTATAACTGCCAGTAATTGCCGACAGTTGCGCCAGGTGTGCCCCCCCCCCCTTGATTTCCAAAGCGAAAAAATACAGCCACAAACGACAGTATGGGGACTTCAAACGTCAAAATTTTCAAACTCGCTCGCTTTCATTTAATCGTTATGCCATTCTCCTGATGTTGCATGCTGCCAGTAATTGTCAGCAGTTGTGCCCGGTGCGCCCCCCTCCCTTTAATTTCCAAAGCGAAAAATATAGCTACAAACGACACTTTTGGGACTGTAAAAATTCAAAATTTTCAAGCTCACTCGCTTCGCTCGCTCGTATTCAATGGTTATGCCATTCCCCTGATGTTGCTGCCAGTAACTGCCAGTATTTGCGCCCGGTGCGCCCCCCTTAATTTCCAAAGCGAAGAAATACAGCCAAAAGCGGCAGTTTTTGGACTGTAAGATGTCAACATTTTCAAGCTCGCTCGCTTCGCTCGCTCGCATTTAATCATTATGCCATTCTCCTGATGTTGCTGCTAGTAATTGCCAGTAGTTTTCGCCCGGTGCGCCTCCTTAATTTCCAAAGCGAAAAAATACAGCCACAAACGACAGTTTGGGGGACTGTAAAATGTCAAAATTTTCAAGCTCACTCGCTTCGCTCGATCGCATTTAATCATTATGCCATTCTCCTGATGTTGCTGCCAATAACTGCCGGCAATTATCGCCCGGTGTGCCCCCCTTAATTTCCAAAGCGAAAAAATACAGCCACAAAGGACAGTTTTTGGGACTGTAAAATATCACAATTATTTTCAAGCTCACTCGCTTCGCTCGCTCGCATTTAATCGTTATGCCATTTTCCTGATGTTACTGCCAGTAATTGCCGACAGTTGCGCCCGGTGTGTCCCCCCCCCCCTTAATTTCCAAAGCGAAAAATATAGCTACAAACGGCAGTTTTGGACTGTAAAATGTCAAAATTTTGAAGCTCGCTCGCTTCGCTCGCTCGCATTTAATCATTATGCCATACTCCTGATGTTTCGCTCTCTCGCATTTAATCGTTATGCCATTTTCCTGATGTTACTGCCAGTAATTGCCGACAGTTTCGCCCGGTGTGTCCCCCCCCCCCCCCTTGATTTCCAAAGCGAAAAAATACAGCCACAAACGACAGTACGGGGACTGTAAAACGTCAAAATTTTGAAACTCGCTCGCTTTCATTTAATCGTTATGCCATTCTCGTGATGTTGCATGCTGCCAGTAATTGCCAGCAGTTGTGCCCGGTGCGCCCCCCTCCCTTTAATTTCCAAAGCGAAAAATATAGCTACAAACGACACTTTTGGGACTGTAAAAATTCAATATTTTCAAGCTCACTCGCTTCGCTCGCTCGTATTCAATGGTTATGCCATTCCCCTGATGTTGCTGCCAGTAACTGCCAGTATTTGCGCCCGGTGCGCCACCCTTAATTTCCAAAGCGAAGAAAATAGGCCCTACAGCCAAAAGCGGCAGTTTTTGGGACTGTAAAATGTCAAAATTTTCAAGCTCGCTCGCTTCACCGCTCGCATTATGCCATTCTCCTGATGTTGCTGCCAGTAATTGCCAGCAGTTGCACCCGGTGCCCCCCCTTAATTTCCAAAGCAAAAAAATACAGCCACAAACGGCAGTTTTTGGACTGTAAAATGTCAAAATTTTGAAGCTCGCTCGCTTCGCTCGCTCGCATTTAATCATTATGCCATTCTCCTGATGTTGCTGCTAGTAATTGCCAGTAGTTTTCGCCCGGTGCGCCTCCTTAATTTCAAAGCGAAAAAATACAGCCACAAACGACATTTTGGGGGACTATAAAATGTCAAAATTTTCAATCTCATTCGCTTCGCTCGCTCGCATTTAATCATTATGCCATTCTCCTGATGTTGCTGCCAGTAACTGCCGGCAATATCGCCCGGTGCCCCCCCCCCCCCCCCCTTAATTTCCAAAGCAAAAAAATACAGCCACAAACGGCAGTTTTTGGACTGTAAAATGTCAAAAATTTTCAAGCTCACTCGCTTCGCTCGCTCGCATTTAATCGCTATACTATTCTCCTGATGTTGCTGCCAGTGATTGACAACAGTTGCGCGCGGTGCCGCCCCCCTTGATTTCCAATTAAGCGAAGAAGTATAACTACAAACGGCAGTTTTTAGCATGTAAAAGCATTAGGGCCTATGTCAAAATTTTCAAGCTCGCTCGCTCCGCTCGCTCGCATTTAATCGCTATGCCATTCTCCTGATGTTGCTGCCAGTGATTGACAGCAGTTGCGCACGGTGTGCCTCCCCCCCCCCCTTAATTTCCAAAGCGAAGAATATAGCTACAAACGGCAGTTTTTGGACTGTAAAATGTCAAAATTTTCAATGTAAAAAGATTTCACCGTGGGAGGGAGAAACCCCCCTACCATACCCTCCCCCCCCCCCCTCGCTTGCTTCGCTCCCTCACGATCTCATATCCGCTCCCCCAATCCTGTCTACGCCGGTGATAGGCCCCACTATTTAGTAGGCCTTCGCAGTGATGTCGCACAGGCGGAGCAAGAGCTGAAATACCACGATTTAGTCATTCACTAATATATTGTGAATATTTCATTTTCTATTGGTTTTTTAAAGAAAAAACAAACAAAAAATTCACCAAAAGTGTGCACCAGATCGCTGAATTTCAGGTCTGAAAATGCAAAATCTTCCTCGTGTGGGAGAGGGACACCCCCCCCCCCCATACACACCCTCCCCCCGTTAACCCGGTCGCTCCGCTCTCTCTCACAGATATTTCAAAAACACAAAATGTCTTCATATTTTTTAAGGTCTGATTTTCCGCCGCAAGTCATCTGACAAGCAAAAAAAAAGCAACAACAAGAACAAAAAGTCTTCATATTTTTGCTGTCACTTTCCTCTCACTTTATATTTCATGCAAAAGAGTGGGACATCCGATCCCTGTAAAGTGTGCGTGTGGGGGGGGGGGGGCACCAAGCTTCTCTCCCCCCCCCCCCCCCCCCCCCCCCAGGCTGCGCCGGTCCGGTTATGGGCTTGTAATCGTGGTGATGGTGACCATCCCCCCCACTCCTCAGTACGGATTTACGCCGTTGCTTGTATCCCCCGACAGCTAAAGTAGCCTAAGTCTGAAAAAAAAAAAGAAGTTCCGGTGGAACCTAGGTAGCGGGCCTTGGAAGCATGACATCACCCTCGTCACTAGAGTATCAATCTGTAATCTTTAAGTTCCGACACTGATCCTCACCAGACTTCAATCCTGACTTAGCATGATTTCGATGGCAGGATACTCACCGGCTAGCGAATACGTGCAATACTCGAGGGATAGAATGAAACCCATTGTGGAGTAACTCAAGTCGAAATAGAGAACGATCGACGGTAGGAGAACACCAACAGACTTCAGGTAACCCTGATGAAGGAACTCTATCCCAAAGTTGGCAATCATGACCACTATCCACCACTTGTCTCTTGATTCTTTGCCCGAAGCCATCGTGTCGGTAGAATCTGTATGGAGTGAGTGATACCATGTTAGCCGGATGATCATGATGATACAGAAACAACAACTAAAATTTGTAAATATGTTAATAGTGATGACAATGATAGTCTTAATACAGGCAAACCTGCCTTAGCGGCCACCTGCCTTTAGCGGCCACCTGCCGTATACGGTCACTGAACCCCCCCTCCCCCCCCCCCCCCAGAAAAGCCCTGTTGAAGACCCTGTGTATAGCGGCCACCTGCCACAAATTTTGTTTCCCGCGGAAGATTTTAAACTGTCTATAGCGGCCACAGACTCACATGGAGCTGCTAGCCGTAGCCGAGTCGATAATTCAGCATGTTTTTCTGATTTGTAGCCGTGCCAGTCATTCATGGGCAAAGTTAAGTGATCGCCACCGCTGCAGTCATCACTCGTTCAGTCATAATGATGCACTAGTGTACCACTTTCTTCATGACTGTACACATGCCTTGATAAACACTGGCATTGTTCAATACATGAAACATAATGTGCATACGTATCCACATACATGTACATGTAACTTTTTAACTATAGATGTATACAACGATAATATGTAAATGCAGGCAATGCACACAATTAAAAGTCAGATAACCTGTCTATAGCGGCCATCTGTCTGCAATGGCCACTTTTCATCTCCGTTGGATGGCCGCAATAGACAGGTTCGATTGTAGTAACATTTATCAAAATGAAAATAGCTTTTCCCATCACTGTCATTAATGATTATACTGATAATCACAATATAAGTAGGCCCTATATATACTTAAACTTGAAAAGACTTCCTTTTGCACCCCTTAATCTTGCCACGTATTTCTCAACACTACCCTACCCTCGCGGTCGTTAGCTCACGCAAAGGATGTACGCATTCAAACACATTTGACAAGTGGTGGGGTATGAAGAGACATTAAAAAGTCTTGCCTTAAAGGAGACCTCCGGATGACTTTCAGACTTATACATACTTGAACAACTAACTAGTTATACCGAGTAATGAGTTCCAGAATTTGTGTTCGGGATGAATCAAGAATAAAATGTTCTCGAAATCTATAATTACTTGCAATAAACAAGGATGATGACATGGCAGCCTCACCATAAGCTGATAAGAATGCATGAGTTGGGGCTCAAGGAAGCAGAACAAAAGGAGAAGGCATGCACAGATTCTACACAGGTGAACTTGTTAACCAAGCGGTATTGTCATGGAATTACACTTCTACATTTCTGAAATATGTGAGGCTCATTATGTCATCAACACTGTTCAGTGTAATTTACGATTTTTCAGAGTACACATTGGTATTGGTTTCTCTGCTCAAGGACCACATGATATTCCACAAGTCTATACATCAGGGGCGGCGCAGCCGTGGGGGCCGTGGGGGCTCGGGCCCCAACACTTTTTGTGCACCATACAAGTGAATACATAAGGTGTCATCACTTTGGGCCCCCACACTTTTTTCAACCCGGAAGTACGTAAGTGGCACTAAAATAGAAATAGATAGAGGAGAATGAGCTGAGGACCTTTTTCTTTTTTGCTTGTCAGCTGAAGAAACCCGGAAGTGGACGGGGACGGGAAGAGATGAGCTGAGGACCTTTTTTTTTTTTTTTTTTTTTTTTTTTTTTTTTTGCTTGTTAGCTCACTTTTGAAAACACTGCGCCGGCCCTGTATATGGCGCTGTCTATTTATGTCCTACAGTACATGGTGTGAATTTATGAAAATCGTCTGGAATACCATTTGACTTGGAAAGACCTCCACATGCCGCCCTTTTTATCTTGCCACACCACTCTACACCACCTGCTACCCTTAATGTTATACCAGAGAGGTGAGACTCACCTCCCTTAACATTGTTATACCTAACGCAAGTGGTGTGGCATGAGGAGACATAAGAAAGTCTTGCCTTAAACTCAACCAACCCTATTCAAACGCAACGATTTGGGGAATGCTCTGCTTCATTGGTTGCTTACAACAAGATTGCTATTACTTGCTTCTGGTTACTTTTCCAACTCGTGCATGGACATCCTCTCAGGCTCATTATCTAAACACGTGATCAGCTTTTTGCTCTCTGAATTCACATTCGTCATGCCCACGTCTTTAGGTTGTCTCTCATTATCAGAATATCATATTGCCCGACTTTCGCCTGACATAACTGAGTAGCCGAACGGAAAGGGGAAAAGGAAGAAGACTTGCAGTGAACCTCCTCTCCCGAACACACAAACACACACACACACAAACACACACACACACACACACACACACACACACACATACACACACACACATACACACACACACACACACACACACACGCGATATATTGGGCTAAAAACTCAGTATATTCATTTTTTTTTTACTGAAGAATGAGAACAAACCACCCGCAAAACAAACTTATAACTTATTAAAAACCCAACTTTTGGCGTTTAGTCCCAGATGTAAACCCCTTTCTGCATCACCACCCCATGCCCTCATCACCAAAAGAGTAAATATAGATAAATAAATGAATAAATAAGTAAATAAATAAATAAAATGTAAAAAAAAATCGTGCCCTCCATACATTAACGCATTCAAACCGGATCCTCTACGTAGTATGAGTATACTTAAGAACGGTTTGTTTACAGGTCCTTGAGAAAATAATCTCATGCAGATTTCCGCCAACTTAATAACGTTATCATAACTATGTGTAATAGGCAACAGATTACATTCCCGCAAATTTCCTCTAAAACAAAGCGAAAGATGGACATAATATGCATGATCAGGGAAAAATCTTCAAAGAGCCTAACATGGTATATTCATGGTATATAAAACTGAATATAAATGTGAGAAAAACCTAAAAAATTTTAATGCCATTTTAGGTTTTTATCACATAGCTTACAGTTACCATGTCGATAACTTCTCCAATGATAGAGTTTACTAAAGTTAACAAAATTAGAGGTGATGCATTTATGTTTGTTTATATCGGTCTTTTAGTAGGAGCTTCGGACGGTACACCTGTCTCGTAGAGTACGCCCAGTTACATTTCAGTACGTGATGCCATGTCGCACGCACATGACTGTAGTTGTTGATATTTTGAGCAAGTGTGGAACAAGCTTTCTGGCTGTTTGCCGGATGTACATGTAGTTTGAATACAATATCAGAATAAGTTTTTACACTTGTCTATTGAAGTAAACTGTTCATCTGAGTTTAACGTGTGCTTTAATTGCATCTCTTAATATTGGCAGTTCAAAAAGAAAAATCGAATACAGAGCTCGGAGATTAGCGCATATCGTCCAAGCAGCTCATATTTCCACCCTTTTTGTGATAGCAACAAATATTAATATTACTACTAATACTACTAATAATAATAATGATAATAATGATAATAATAATAATAATAATAATAATAATAATAATAACAATAATTAACAAATTAATAAATGAAATCCTGGATCAAGACGGTGATCCGGAATACTATCAAAATTTGATCATATGTTTCTTGTATCAATATCAAGTTTTTCTTAAAATTTCATTCAAATCCGTGAATAATTTTTTTAGTTGTAGTTGCAAACAAACAAACGAACAAACAGACATCAGACAAACAAACCAACCCCTGCAAAAACCTAACCTCCTTGGCGGAAATAACAGCACTGTCTCTTACCAACAATGATCATCGGCTTCCTCGCCGGAATCTACCATGTCTTGCTGGAGGTGACTTCTCGTCTCAAGAGCACGCCGCGTGAATGACTCCGGCGTCCTTTTCGTCACTGTGCGAAGCGCACAAAATTTCACACGGTCTGCGCAGTCATGTTGATCACTGCACATAAGGTTCTTTCCAATTGGACAAGAGAGGGAATGATCGCGGAAACACTTACGTTCTATAGAGTCTCTACTAGCATTTCTTTATCAGTATAGACAAAACAAATACCAGTAATCTCCACTGCTAAATACAAATTACAGCATCAGAAAACAGCAATCGCTACTTAATTCTGGGGATAACAAGTCAATGTCTGCAGCTGTAGGCACTTCAAGACACTTAGCGGACGTGGATTTATTCCATTATAATTAATAAGTAAAGACAAGAAAAATGCTTGACTCTCTTTATGCGTGGGGTTTTCCGTTCTGAGTGGTTTGGAGGGGCCACGCAGATATGACTTACATGAGGTTTTTGAATTCTCACTCCACCTAATCTTTCCAGCTATTTTTCCACTAATGATAATGGCTTCTATTCAGATGGGTGTGGTTTAGGTGCCTTCTGAGTTGGAGGTGCATGTGTAAATCACTTTCTATTAAAGTTTAGAGTCAAGTTACATAATCTCTTCAAATTCTCTTGAAAAGGTTTTGACGAAAGCCTCTCAGAGAAAAATGTGTGAAAAGGAGAGTGCGATGTAAAATAAAGAGTTAATCACGAGGCCATTAACAGGCCTTGAATACATCAAGTATGTATACCGTACTTTTGTGTTAAATTATTATCAACGCCATCAATGTCGACCCCCAGCTGAAGTAGTGGTTTGTTGCTTTTTGTTGTTGTTGTTGGTGGTGTTGTTGTTGTTGTTGCTGTTTTTCCATCTATCTTTTCCATGTGCCTTTCCATTTATTAAACACATAGCACTCTCTTTAAGCAATATACTACCAATGAGATGCAGTCCCAAATGCTAGCACATCGTCTTTATATAGCCCAAAATACACACAGACACTCTTTTACGAGAAGGGGAATACGGGCTCACATGGATGTTTCCTCATAGACGTGTGTTAAAATTCAAAAATTCTGTAAAATATCTGGGAGAAATAAGGTGTTTCATCTTCACTAATCTCGATAAGTGAGATATTATACCCTTTCATCCAGCAAATTTCCAAGGGGGCTTCTTCGGCTCAAACTCTGTCCAAGGGTTCGCAAAGCCAGA
Source organism: Diadema setosum (assembly GCA_033980235.1). Lineage (NCBI taxonomy): Eukaryota > Metazoa > Echinodermata > Echinoidea > Diadematoida > Diadematidae > Diadema > Diadema setosum. The sequence continues at coordinate 42,801,724 of CM067062.1, read as the reverse complement.
CTACCAGTAAGTTCTTTGCCCTTTACATGCACCCAGTCAAGTATAGTCCCTTAAAATTCCATGAGAAAAGCTTTCATCTTTCAACCAAAATGCAGTTTGTAGAGTAATCATATTAAATTTCTGCCGCTATCAATTTTTTTTTTTTTTTTTTACTGCATTTCTGATTTTTGAATTCTTTTTTTCATTTATTTTTGTATCTTTGGTACGATTTTGTAAAGCGGTCGGGGACATATTTACAGGTGTGAGCCCTAAAGGACCCAGCAATGAAGGCATGGAGTATCTAATACTGCTCAAATCTTTCTACATTATGCCTTAATCATAACATGGGTCCAGAATGACCGATAGTAATGAATGAATTTATATGGAGGACTTTATAACTCTCCGGAAGAGGACAGAAAGTAACATTCAGACGTGGGGTACTATGAGCTATGCTAATGAGATGATCAGCTAAATTCTCACTGTATTCCTCTCTTTTATTCCCTCTTAGGCTCACCCGAATAGAAGGCTCCAATTGGGGGTCAGTTTTTCACATTTCGATCTTCTTTTTGAAAACCCGACCATACATGTAGTCAAATTTATTACAAATTTGGCAGGTATTCACTAGTGTGTCAGAAGCGACAACAGCACGTACCATGCCCTTTATTGAAGACCCCCAGTATACAAAGGCCCTTACAATTAACCCAGTTTGCTATTATAATTTGCAAGAATGCGAGGAAAGTAACTTAGGATACTCAGGTGAGCGCCAGGCCCGGTATCTTTTCAATGATATTACGACGTGGGAACGCAGCTGATTGAGTCTGGTATCAAGTGACGCGCAATAACAACAATTCCAGGTATTATCCCTGGATGTCTCGAGTCGACAATGGTCAACAGTCTAAAAGTTATGTTTTGTCTGTCTACTATTGCCCCACCTGAGGAGATGGAGCACCTCGATCAATCCGTCAGTCTCAGACAGGATTGTCGCCACCCATGCCACGGCTTCTAACCAGCCCAGAAACGGCTCAAATCAAAGAAAAGCTTCCTTCACTCGGTCCAACCCTTGACTGAATCCCCACAGGTGGTCAGATGTAGACTATGGGAGGAGAGACGCAGCATCAACCATCATCATGACAATTATTAAGCTACCTCTTCCTAAGGAGCATGCTACCCCAAGGGCACAAGCATAGCTGGAGGACATGGAGATCTCGTAACCGACTTTGCACAGATCGAGATGGTTAGATGGTTAGCATGAAAAAGCGGGGATATTCAATGAAAACATAAATTGTGACTATGGCACACGTACCTCAAGCCATACCACACATTCTCCAATGCCCTGCATAGCCTTGGCACTGATGAGAAACTGATATAGCTGCAAATGATCGAGACTAGGCTCTGCGATGTGCCAAGTCCTCTGGCCAAATATGTATACCTATCCATGTAGATGTTGGATGCGACGAAAAAGGCAACAATTAATATTGCATGTCTTGGTTGCCGCATCTGCTCCGGAATTAGACCGATAAATCTACCTCTCGCTCGACTGTCGGTGGCCTCTCGTCAACTAACTTTCCGGTCTGAATACGGTCGGCTCGACTGTTTTACCGACTGTAAGTCCGAACAAAAGGCAGATTTATCGGTCTAGGGCGGAATGAAACTGGCAGTCGATATTGACGAATCAACTGAATACCTCGTTATCACGTCCTCTCCCAGAAAAACAAACACTCATGATTTGGACTCAATCAATATAGTAAAACCGGTCTTTTCACTTGAGATTGCATTTATTGTACGTGACTGCTGAGGAGCTGTTAATACTTCTACGAAAACAACCACGGAACCAATGCTTTATTAGCCTCTCCAACATGTCCAATGACTGTAAAGGACTTTAAAGGGATCGCATAGTTTTGGTTGAGACCTGATTTTAGGTTTCTAATATTATTTTTTTTTTTTTGCGAGATGATAAGAAACATCATATGAAATATGAAAGAGCATGTAAATTCCCTGAGGAATTCAACGTTTATTTGATGAAAATCGGTCTTGAAATGGCTGAGATATCCAAAACAGAGCAATTCTACTAAAGTGTGGGACCCACCGTTTATTACGATCGCTTTGTTTTACTTTGTTTTTGGATGGTTCAGTTATTCCAAACCCTTCATCAAATTAAGCTCCTGTAAGTATTTAGGTGTGACCTTAAACGACACCCTGACGTGGAACAATCACATTGCCAATGTAAAGGCCAAACTCTCTTCTGCGTTGTACTGCTTCAAGAGAATAAGGCCATATATTCCGCAAGATACCGCCCTTATTTTATACAAAGGGTTAATTCAGCCCCATTTGGATTATTGTTCAATTGTGTGGAGGAACGCCAGTAAAAGTCTTGTAAATCAAACAAGTGTTTTGCAGAAGAGGACTCTCCGCACCATTCTTACAATTAGTAGATAATCGTTTCAGTACGTAGTCGAGCCTTCTAATATGAATTATCTGGCGTAATAGAAGCAATTATGAATCGCTGGGAAAAACACGCGGCAATATTTATCTTTAAATTATTACACCAGTTATTGCCATTATTTATCTGTAAAAAAGTAGTTATCAAAATAGATGAATATAATTTACGTAATTCACGTAATATCATCATACTTCCAAATCCCAGAACAAATTTCATGAAATTTGGATGCATTTATTCCACTCCCCGAAAATGTAAGAATACTGAGTAATTTGAAAGCTTTTGAAAGAATGTTAGAGTATGTGTTATAGTGTGGATTTCATAACTATGTTTGAGTTAATTTGTCTGAATTTACGTGAACTTGTTTGTGTCACCCTCTTTTGTAGCGTTTGCGTTTAGTGGTTACGTTTATATTCCTCTTCTTTTTTTTTTTTTTGTTCTTGGTATCTAGTTTCTGCTTGTTTATGCTTGTTGTTTTTTATGTTTTTTTTGTAATTGTTAATTTACTTTGATTGATTTGTTAACTGTTGTGTTGTTTTTGTTGTTGCTGTAACACTGCATGTACTCACGGCCTCTCTGAAAAACAGCCTCATCTGGCTGATCGAGGGCATTTCTTCCCGTGATTAAATAAAATAAAACAAACAAACAAACAAGCAAATAAACCTTGAATTTCTCTTAACCCGTTGAGGACGAGTCCCGAGTATACTCGGGCAAGCGTCTATGGGAAATGCGTGTTGTGGCAAAATCAAACCGTCCTCAACGGGTTAAAAAGGTATGCTCTGTACTATTTCATAAGTGTTTTCTTGGTAAGTCTCGCAAAAAGTTAAAAGCCCAATTCTCATTTCCACTAATACTGTATTATCCCTTTAATAGTCTTTTCACCCAGGTCATTTAAGTTCAGAAATTACGCATGGAAAGCGAAACATCTTTAAAACTCCCTGACAATATCTCCAATCGTCCGTTGATTTTATCTCGTTTATCTACCAGATCAATAGAAAATAATATTTGTTCCATTTCCTTAAAAAAAAAAATGTGCTAGCGGAGAAAGTAACTGAAAAAAAAAAATCTGGAAAAAAAAAAAAACCCACACACAAACTGATTTTGATTGCGATGATAAGGAAACTACTCGGAGGAATGCTGGTCCCACTGCTCACGGCTGGACTTCATCAAGCGTACGGCCTGAAGGGGGCGCTGCTGTGGTTTATTCTTACACCACATACCCATTGGTCTGGTTCTGGGCTGTTCTGAAGACGCCACGGGAAGAAGAGTGGAAGAAAGTTCCTGTTTTACATTAACTACAATGACACAGACCACGTGGGTTCATGTGAAATGTACTTTTATGAAATGTATTATTGTTTATGTTTCCATATGATTGTTATGTATTTATTTTATTGTATCATAAATGTGATTTGTTACAGCAGGGCTACCTTGGAAAGCAGGCCTTGCGGCTTGAATGGGACTACCCTGCTTTTATAAAGAAGACAATAAATAAAAAAAATAAATAAAATAAAATAAAATGGCACTAGAAGACAGGAATAGAGCAAAATCACCACCCATCAGGTGGGCTCCACTTTTAGCCGACTTGTCGCCACGTCGTGCGGATTGCTCTAACGCGGATTTTGCAATAATTATTAATAAGAATTCATCCTAGAAGACACACACTGATGCCTTGGCAAAGTTATTATGAAGGAATGCTTGGATTATCCGTAAACTGAAATTTCATCCCATCCAATACTAGTATCTAATTACTTAAGCTTTATAATACACTGAGAGTGTCACATGTAAATTATGGGCTGCTTGCTTGGGGGTCAGCTCCAAGAATGTGCATTGACAGGATATAATAAAGAGCTGGGCCCTTCGAACTGTTTTTAATTTGGACTTCCGCTTACACTCTTCAAATACATGGGGTTTTTTCGTAAAAAAATACTGAAAATGTGTGATATGTATCTTTTTCATCTTGGATATCTGATGTATTAAACCTACGTGAATGAATGTCATACTGCCCTTTCTGTTTTGTATAAGAAGAATAGTCATGTTCATAATTACTCCACTCGTCAGCAAAACCAGGGAGGTGATTTCTCACCTCCCTGGCAAAACGTATTCCATATACCTCGTACACACACCACCTTTGCACATTCTGGTCCTAAGCTTTGGAACAATTTGCCAATTGATGTTAAATCTGTCCCAGTTTATCTGTATTCAAGTAAAGATTTAAAGAACACCTCCTTGCATTTTATGTTGATTGATGATAATATGACATTTTGATGACCAATGTGTGTATTATACGCCTACTTAACATTCCATGTAAACATCAACCTAGCTCTTTTTTTTTTTTTATTACCGGTATTGTACAAAACAATGCATTTGTTCCCACAAGGGGTCTGTGTTACATGTGAATGTTTTGTGAAAATAAATCGAACTAGAATTGAAAAATTGAATTGAAATATCGCATTTCTCGGTTTATCCCAACCCTCCGGTGTCAAGCCCTCTTACGGCAAGTTGCGTACACTGAAACACCGCTACGAGTAAAAAGAGTCCAGAAGCCAGACTACGGTCCAGTGTGCACCTGATTCGATCACGTGATTAACCTGACGTTCCCCGACTGCGAATGCATGTTATTGCACGCCGTCCGTACAGGAAACAAGTCTGTGGAGTTTCGCTTTTATCACTGCCAAAAGAGAGTGTAGAAGATCAGTCAAAATGGTAATTAAAGAGAAAACTGAAGGGATTGATAATTTGTTCGAACTCCTAGAGAAACATAAGGATAAGAAAGTGCAGTACATTCTGTTTTGTGGTTCGAAGAACAGTGATGGTGCGAGTTGGTGTCCGGACTGCGTGACAGGTAGGTAAAGTCAAAATTTACTTACTTTTACTAATAGGTAGGCCTAACCTAAATCATGTATTTTAGTACTTTTACTTCTTAGCTTTGACTTAGCCCTCAACCAAACAAGTTCACGTTTTCATTCAGAGCTAGTTTCAGAGTTTGATACTTGATATAGAGTCTAGAGTTTTTATGTAGCAGCTCACTTAGGAAATTATACTGAAGTGTTGACGGATGACGTGAGACCGTCGACCGGTAGTTGCATGGTCATAGAGCTGGCGCCGGCGGAGCTGGAGTAACTGCGAAGGAACGCCCCGCGCCGCCGGCCCGGGGTTAGAGCTGGCGTGGAGTGGAGTGGAGTACCGTGAAGTGCAGAAAGGTGTGTGCTGACAAAACACTGTCACAGACCAATGCAATGTACTTTGTGATGTACAGATATATAAATCTAGACTAATAGTTAACAAAAACCATGCCAGGCCAGTAAAGTGAAACTACAATTTGTAATGTATGTGAGAGCCTTCCAGTTCAGGAGGCAAGCTGCACCTCTCTGTTGAAGATAGAGAGCACCTAACCCCGTCGCGGGGCGCTGTAACATAGTAACACGTATTTGTCCGTTTGGGGTCGCTGCTGCGGTTAGAGAGCACCCTCCTATATCCTACTGTAACTGCTCATCTCCACTAGTGACCTCAACACGTTCGTTACTAAACTTACTGTCAAGTGCCACACATCCGTTGGTAGTGTACCATGTAGAATGTAGTAAAACCCAAGCGATGCTGCATAAACTGCTGATGGAGGAACAAGATTATTCCAATCTTGGATGACCCTTTGGCTGAATGAGTACTTCCTAGCATCAAATCTCGTGTGTTGCTTCTGGATTTTGAGTTGGTGTCCTCTTTGTGCCCTGGTGTGTAGCAAGTTGGAAGATTTCTGTTGGGTTGATTTTGTCTATGATGTTGAAAATTCTGTATGTTTGGATTAAGTCTGCTCTTCTGTGTCTATGTTTTAGTGTAGTGAGGTGGAGTTTCTGGAGTCTTTCTTCATAATGGAAGATGTCTTATGCTTGGGATGAGTTTGGTAATTCTTCTTTGCACTCCTTCTAATAGTTGATTTCCTTTTTTAGGTGTGGTCTTCACACTTAGATACTGTAGTCAAGATGGGACCTAATCAGCAACTTATAGAGTTGCATGATTATTTCTGGACTTCTGTACAGTATTTAAAGGAGTGTTTTACCATGCCAAGTGTTACTGGTTAGTGTCCTGGAGTTCCTCCTCCTAATGTAGCTCCTTGTGATGTTGGTTTTCCCCTTTTCCATTGACTGCTGTCACTGGCCTGCTACAGTGGTAGATGGTTCCAACTCCCTGGATCATGGAGAGAATACCTTAATATTTGAGTCAAAAGCTACATCAGGTGGGCATTTCATGAAGCGCTCTGCCAGATGTTTTTTTTTTTTTTTTTTTCTGACAAACTGCTATGGAAATCCTTGCATCTGATTGGCATAGAGTAATTTTGTCAGAAAAACATAACTAACAAAATGCTTTGTGATGCTCCCCTGGTATTACATGTACAGTAGGATGCTGGGTGTGGTTATTGATTTTTACTGTAAAAGTCAGGGTTCTCGCCAGGAATTTCTTCACGCTTGTCGGCAGTTATACGCGTTTTTCTGGGGGTGGGTACGGGAGGGGGGTTCCCCCTCCCGCGCGAAGCGCGGAAGCCTTCGCTAATGCTCAATACAACACGTATAAATCGCCGCTAAAATGCCGCTAAATGCGACATTTTCACGGAGATGTAATGAACGTTGTGAGGGGCATATTCAAAACTCCATACCTTTTGTTGGCGGCAGTTCCTAAGTAATAAATGAAAGAGAAGTAGGTGCCGATGGTGAAGGTTCCGATTTCTTTTAGGCCTTTCCTGTTTCACTGAACTTGCAATGATTAGCCGTCTCTGCATCGCAACAACACGCGCCGTGTGTTTTTGCTTTCTCGCCGTCTGACAGGCTCGACCACGTGGTAGGCCTACTGCATGCAGATGCGCGAGAAGCGATCGAGAACTTTCGGGACATCGTTGCACTTTCCTTTCTGGGTATACTGCGGTAGTTTGGCCGTGACATCAAAGAGACATCATACAAGTCATACATGTAATGATGGTCATTATTCCGAATGTTTGTTTAATCATAAAATGAAACGATTCATTACTGAGTACTTCGAAGGTTTGTAATCGGAAACAACAACAACACCAAAGGTCGGTACTGTACTATAGATGAATGTTCAAAATAAACAAAACTGATTTCGTTCGAAGATGAACAAACATTTTTTTCTTTATTATTTTCCGATCAACGAACCTTCAGAAAGGAATCTATCATCTATCATCGTTATTGTTTCGGAATAACAAACCTTCAGAGTAAGAAAACATCGTTTGGGGGCCGTTGTTGTATTCCGAAATTATACTGGCAGAACGTTCGAAATAACAAAACTGATTTCGTTTGGAAATAAACGAACATTTCTTCTTTATCGTTTTCCGACTAACGATCGTTCAGAACTAAGAATCTAAAGCATTTTATCATCATTATTCTTTGGAGTAACGAACCTTCAGAGTAAAAGGAAACTGTAACCGTTTTGGGGCCGTCGTTTTATTCCGAAATTTCACAGGCAGAAACGTTCGAAATAACACAACTGATTTCGTTGTGAAATGAACGGACACCATTTTTTCTTAATCATTTTTGGATTAACGAACCTTCAGAATAAAGAATTAGCATTATTTTATCATTAATCTGTCGGAGTAACGAACCCCCAGAGTAAGAAAACTGCAACTGTTTTTGGGCAGTCGTTTTATTCCGAAATTTCAAGGCAACGTTCGAAATGACACACTGATTTCGTTTTGAAATTTACGGACATTTTTCTTTCTTTAATTTTCGGTTAACAAACCTTCAGAATAAAGAATCTACAATTTATCATTTTATCATCACTATTTCTGTCGGAGTAACAGACCCTTAGAGTACGAAAACACGCTGTTTTGTGCCGTCGTTTTATTCCGAAATTTCACTGGCAGAACGTTCAAAATAACAAAACTGATTTCGTTGTGAAATGAACGGACATTTTATTTAATCATTTTTGGATTAACGAACCTTCAGAATAAAGAATCTAGCATTATTTTATCATTAATCTGTCGGAGTAACGAACCCCCAGAGTAGGAAAACTGCAACTGTTTTTGGGCAGTCGTTTTTCTTTCTTTAATTTTCGGTTAGAAAACCTTCAGAAGAAAGAATCTACAATTTATTATTTTATCATTATTATTTCTGTCGGAGTAACAGACCCTTAGAGTACGAAAACACGCTGTTTTGTGCCGTCGTTTTATTCCGAAATTTCACTGGCAGAACGTTCGAAATAACAAAACTGATTTCGTTGTGAAATGAACAGACATTTTTTCTTAATCATTTTTGGATTAACGAACCTTCAGAATAAAGAATCTAGCATTATTTTATCGTTAATCTGTCGGAGTAACGAAAAAAAAAAAAAAGAACCTTGGTGGTGTAGAGAAAAACAAAGACGGCTTGCTCAAAAGATGCTTCCTTCTTTCAGTTTATTTTCTCCCCAGTCATTCCTATCGTTCTCCTCCCACGAACCCCTGCCATGCACGGACGATGAACAAAACAAAATGTTACCGACGCTGCAATGAAAAAAAAAAAAAAGAAACACGTGCTCGGAGCAAATTATCTACACTTTTCAAGTTAAACAAATTTATGTTCGTAATGAAGAATTAAAAAAAAAAAAAACACGACCACAAGCAGTGGGGAAACTTGATATCATGGCTTGTGGAAATTTCCACGAAATTTCCACGAAAGCCAGGTGTCAGATAAAGGAATGCCGCGTGTACTGCCACCTTGCTTCAGTGGTCGTAAACAGCGTGTACATAGCATGTAAACCAACTGGGAACTTGATGAATGATTATCCATCTATTTTCTGCCCATGAAGGCCCCGTAACCCACCAAGCCAGAAGCACGTGGAGCATTACGTACGTTGAACTTGAAAGACCATCATGACAGAATTACCATAAATTTCGGCCCGGAGAAGGAAAATGGAATATTCACGAATGACGTTTACAAATCCATGGAAAGTGAAAAGGCTCAAATGGAACGCATGGCTTTTTAAATTAAAAATAAATAAAAATAACCCGCGGAAACTACCAAAACCAAAATAACAATTTGCATTTGCTTACTCCATCGCACGTTCTTTTCTCTTTTTTAAACGAAAGATGGAGTTCATTTTCTCTCTGCGGCAATGCTTTGGACGCATCTAATTTTGCGTCATTGCCGATGGCCAGCTTCCTAAAGAATTGATACGAATCCTTTCAAATATACGAAACAAAGTCTAAAAATCCTTGATCCTGGCGGTGAATTCCGGTGGTAATATAAATCCTGCTCGCTATCAAAATTTAATCATCTGTTCCTTGCGCCATTTTACCAACGAACTGTTCCTGAAATTTTCATCCTAATCTGTTCCCAAATTGTGACTTATTTTGCGAATAGAGAGTCAGACAGGCAGACAAACGAACAAACAAACTAAAGCAGCCAAAAAAAAAAAAATATATATACAACCTTTGACGGAGGGGGGCATGCATTTCACATCGTTTGTTTTTACGTAACCCGACAACAAGCGTAACAACAAGCGAGCACGTGTCAGCCTTCCTCAGCCTCCCTCGGCCTCCGACCCTCTCTTTCCGTCCTCTCTCTCCCTCTCACAATACCGTCGTACACACATAGCAGGCCGCTGCGTGGCCGGCTGGGTGGTGCATGACTATTGTGTGTGTGGATCCCGAATCAGAGCGCATTGTGAGTGAGCAAGTGTGTGACATGGTGTGTACGTGTATGTGCAGCTAGTACGTCGCTATGTTGAGCCGAGTTGTTGTGATCGGTGCGTGATAACTTTTAGCGCTTGTAAACTGCTGCTCCTTTCAACATCTAGTTTCTTTTCTAGCCAGATAATAAAGACTGAAAAAGGCGAGAAATTGGTCAGAACTTAGCTCGTCAAGCAAGCAGTTCACGCGTGGTGTTACCCTTGTCGGCAAGTTCACGCGTGGTGTTACCCTTGTCGGCAAGTTTTACCCTTGTCGGCAATTGTTTCTTCAAACCGCACGCTTGTCGGCACCGACAAGGGTGATATACACTGGCGAGATCCCTGAAAGTAGTTATTTTTGCCACCCCCCCCCCCCAAAAAAAAAAAAAAAGAGAGAAAAGTTTGTTGTTGTTGTTATCTTATTGTTATCTTGATTACCATTATCATTATCATTGATACCATTATTATTGTTGTTGCAGCTGAGCCAGTGGTGATGAAATGCCTTGAAGCTGCACCAGAAAACGCTGTCTTTATTTATTGCTCTGTGGGTGATAGAGCAAGGTAAGTATTGATTTACGGTTCTTAAGTATTTGTAGTGTTAAGAAGGACATTTTTTTTTTTCTTTCTCAGTTTTCTTATGAATCCAGGTGAGAGGCTAATATGTGTAGCTCATTAGGTGCTATCTGAAATGAGAATGTATAACAGAGAATATACTTGTACATGGTACATCAGAAGGAATTCAGTACTGTCACTGCAGAGTCCCTCATAATACGAATGTAAATCTATGATACATAAAAAAAGAAAAAGGCTCAAATGTTGTCCAAGTCAAACAAAACAAGAAGGTCCAGCATATTTAAGGGTAATCTATCCCAAATAATATGTTTTGTAAGTGTATGCGCCAATATTAGTGGAAGACATAATTGTAGTTATGAGGACAATTGAACAATTCATTCAATAATTAATTTTTGAAAATCTAATGTCATGGCTGTCAGTGCTGGATGAGATGACTACAGTTTGTAATGTCACAGTAGGACAATGATTAAAAAAAAAAGATCCATGTATACGCCAAATATTTTGCGAGGTTTTTATTTTCGCGAATTTCGCGAGGCAGGTGCTATTCGCAAAATTAAAGACGCGCGAAAATATTACTCTGATCCTGATGTGAATGTGACATACTCGTGCACACTTCTCAGTTCAGCACAGGACTCCCCGATCGCGAATTTAATCACTCGCGAAAATTTAGACTCGCGAAATTTGTGGCGTATACAGTAATGGCCTGATGCTGATTGAAATGCAGAGGGCACATGAAAAGTTGATACAAGAAGAAAGGATGCTGATCTTGATGTAAGAGAATTGTGTACACTGTATTAGAAGCTGTACATGGGAAAAGGAGAGCAGTTAAAAATTAGTTAATGACACATGACTATCACTGTTTAATTCTCATGTGTAGACAAAGCTGTATGAACCACATCCGGGGTTTTGCTTAGAACTCATAACTTCCATTATTTGATTGTTTGTTTCTAGCTGGAAGGATCCAAACAATTCATACCGAACACATCCAAAGTTGTTGCTCAAAGGTGTACCAACTCTTCTTCAATGGAATACTGTAAGTAAACCTTTTATCCCTAACTCAGAATTTCTGCCATAACCAAAAAAAAAAAAAAAGAGAGATTGGAATTCTGTACATTTTCTTCATAAATGATTTCAAGTTCATATTGTTTTTATGGCTTAAAAAAGTATTTTAAAAAGTGTTTAAAAAAACAAGTATGTAATCCTCTTATCTTGTGAACAAAGAGAATAAACAATTTCTGTCTGTCATCTTATTTACTGAGAAATCAGTCACGTTCTAGTCCGTATTTGTTGGCTTGATAGGGTTATTTTAACATAAAGGATATTTGCTCACATACACAGATTCAAACAAGTGCTTTTCAGGTGTAAGTGCAAGAATGTAATTTGATTCAGCTTTTAAGGATGGCTTAATAGGAACCGTGAACATTATTTCCTAACTCTACTACATGTATTATGTACTCAGAGTACAGTGTAGAATCATTTACTCTTTCTGTATTCATATATTGATACTTGCATTATATTGCCTTTGTGTTATGATGGCATAATACACAAAATTAAAGATTTGAAACTTACAGTTTGCTGTAAACCCTTCCTGCAGATAAACAATAATTTCTTATCAGTCATCAACCAAGAATGCATTGTAATTTCTGCCCATTATTTCTTGTTTGCAGCTAGATTAATGACATTTCCAAAGCTCTTGAAGACAGTCTCGAAAATGCTCGAATTACTTCGGCATCAACAAGAACTTCAACCAAAAATATTCAGAATTGTCATTCATTGTAGAATAATTTGCCAATGCCATGAGCCAGAATCTTTGTTGTTGTTGTTGTTTTGTGGACTAACTCACAATGTTGTTCAATTACATTTGTTTGTTTGTCTGTCTGTTTACCTTTCAGCCCAAAAAATTGGGAGAGGAGGAATGCGCTAAAGAAGATCTTGTTAGTCTATTCTTTGAAGAAGATTGAGATTCACATACTTCACGGGGAGAGGATTTTCAGTGACCTTCAGATGTTTGTGGACATATGCGGTGCAACTTCAGAGACACAAGAACTGTGTGTTTGTTTGTTTTGAATATACTGTGTAACAAACCCCTCTCAAAGATAAATGTTATATAAGTTAACTAATTCTGTCAGCATCCGTTGCCTTTGAGAGTTGTGGATATATATTTCTACTTCATAAAATGCATGGACATATGTCAAAGTCAGATTTTAAGTGCAGGAATCACAGTCCCAAAACAGCTCAAACCTTTGCAATGAAAGTTGAAGTTATAAATGTCATGGTAAGTAGATAGAGATGATTGTGCTACTTAAATGCATGATGTGGTGATATTTGTACTGCTGGTACTTCAAACACATTCCACTTTGGGAGGAGTGAACAAGAACTTCAAAACAGTTTACAGTGTACATGTACTTTCATTAACTGTAAAAAGTGATGTGTTCATTGGTATACAGTTTCATAAGGAATGTTGCATTCTCATTGTTTCCTGCATAAGAAATAACCTACATTTACCGTACATCAGTCTTATTTCACATTTATTCACATTTGTATGCATCACTGCTTATCATTGATCATGTACAACTATGCTCACAAGAATGTTTCCTAGTACAGTGTATACAGTACAAAGAAGGTATAGGCATGTTTGTTTGTTTGTTTGATTGATTTTGTTTGTGTGTTGTTGATTTTTAACACTGACAGGAGGCTTGTTTCGAGGATCTTTGTTTCCAGTGTGTACTGCCCTCTGGTGGTCAGTCAGAGGTAACAGTCTAGAGCCTTACCGAGGGTTCTGTACCAGTCTTGAAGTAGAAATGAATTTAAAAAAAAAACAGAAAAGGGGGAAAAATCCTTGTAACCTCAGCAGTGAAGTGACAGAAGGGCATGATCACTTTGCTGAGGACATGGATTTGATTTTTTCCCCTCTTATGATAATTATGAGATGTGTTGTCAGTTTTTAGCACAAAGTACAAATGTAGCACACATGATAATCATGCAAAAAATTCTGTGCTTGTAATTCCATGGGTAAAGTGTGTACGGATCCATTGACTTGCCTGTTGAATTAAACACTTGTAATAAAAGCTGTACAAAATTCTGCTGTACCCCATCCATACTTTGTTGTCTGAACAACATTTAAAGGAGAATGAAACCCACATATATGTGTGAATTGAGGGAATGCAGCAATATTAGTTGAACACTTCAGTGAAACTTGAGGAAAATTAGACCAACTGTTTAGTAGTTATGAATCTTTTAAGTTATGGTGCAGCCATCACTGGATGAGAAGACTACAGCACTTTGTAATGTCAAGTAAATTGTACATGCACAACGTGGTACGATACAACATATAAAGAAACTATAAAGAAAATTCAACATATTTTCACTTTTTTAGCTCTCTGAAAGAGCACTAGACCATGATGTCTTTCAGAAAACAGGGAAAATGTAATATATCGGTAACAATTTGAAGAGTTTATGTACTTTTCATAAAAAACATTTTTTTTTTTTTTTTTTTTTTGGGGGGGGGGGGGAATTATGTGTATATTTTGTTCGTATTGTACCCAGAGATGCCAAGTTCAAAAAACGTTTATGAGTGAGATTTTTATGACTCGGCGTCTCGGCGCTCGCGCGCGAACGAGGAGGGTGTTCCCCTCCCATGATAGGGAGCTTTTTTAAATTATTAGCTCATAATAATGCGATCTGGTGCATACTTATGTGACTATTTTTTACTAATTTTGAAAGGCAAAAGGGAAATATACCTTCAATTGCAACTATCACTCTAATCCTTTGAGCTATGCTCCTTATTTTTGGCCCAAATTGCAGACTTCACCAGATGCGTGAGAAAAATGGGTGCCATGCGTGAGATCGTGAGACAGACCATAAATGCTTGAGTCTCACGCAGAATGCGTGAGACTTGGTAGCTCTGTGTACCAGTATGTGATGGCACAAACTGTACAGTAGTTGTCTTCTCATCCAGCGATGGCTGTGCTGTGCCTTAAAGGGGATGGCTTGTAAGTGATCAGTGGGAATGCTGGGGATGATTGTTCCAATCCTTGTGGGATTCATTTAAGAGTACATTATATATCTATTGTTGTGTGGAAATATTTGCTTCAGAATGGTCTCGTATTCAAGTAATGTGCAGTAAAATGTTTCCAGGTTAGCATGCCTGTACAGTGTTGGGGCAAGGAGCTTCAGAAGCTCCTTGGTTGGGGCGATCGTTAACGCGCCGTTAACTATTGCCCCAACACTGTACAGGCATGCTAACCTGGAAACATTGAACTGCACATTACAATGTACTTGAATATGAGACCATTCTGAAGCAAATAATTTTCACCCAACAATAGATATATAATGTAGTCTTAAATGAATCCCACAAGGATTGGAACAATCATCCCCAAGCATTCCCACTGATTCCCACTGATCAGTTACTAGCCATCCCCATTAAAGAATGTGTACCATGGTAGCTTTTCAACGGATTGTCTGATTTTCCTCAAACTTCACTAATGTGTTCTACACTAATATTTCTACATTCAGGCAACCCACACATGCATATTTTGGTTTTATTCTCCTTGAAATATTGACTGTGCTTTTTGATTTTGTAGTGTAGTGTGTCACACTGAGCTCACCATGTGATGTAGTGTTGTAATTATGTGTAGATGTGTAACAGTAACGACTGCCTTTGTTCAAGTGCAGTACTGCAATCATACAACTTCCAGCCATTGACCATGGGCGCGGCATACCAGTGGTGATTGTAGTTTCCCTGTTCAATTTTACAATGTATTAGCCTAATCACCATCCGCTTCAAATTATCATTAATGTTTACAGAATGATTCTTTAGATATATATTCTATCTTGTATTATAAATGTCTACAGTAAAAAAAAAAATCTCCAAAGTCTTCATTTCTGTTCAAAAGTTGAGCAAGATTGAAGACACACACAGCATATACCATAAGTTCTAATCAATCTTAAATTTTAAGTTAGACTTAAATTATTTGTGAAACACCCCCAGGGCCCTGTCTTATGATAGAAATCAATCAATCACAAATCTCTTGAAAGCTGCAATCAATCGCAACCTGTGTTTGATTGATTGTAGTTCTCCGTCTTAATTTCAATCATAACTTTTTTATAAGATGGATTTGCATTCAATGGTAAAGTTGTGATTGATTTGAATCAATCACAAATCTTTATAAGACGGGGCCCAGGTAGAATAAAGTGACATATGGATTCATGCATTAGATAACCTACAGCTTCCAACAGGCACACACACACACACACACTTTTGTCAATGATATTTGTTAATTTCAATTCAAATAATACAGAGGCTGTACAGCTGTAACAAAGTACATGAAGAGTTTGTTCGCAAAAACCGATAAGTCCATTTTTGAAGATTTTGAAGTACTGTCTCTGTCATAAAGTACAAAATAATACCCTTTAAATGATATATTGGTCACTACATATAAAGGTACATTTTTGAAGTTATGGTCAAAAGAAGCACAAATTTTCTTATTACTCTCTTTATTTTTCTTGACCTTTAATCGCAAATATCTCCATTTGGCAAATATGGACTTATCGGTTTTTGCGAACAAACTCTTCACATGTAACAATTTACACAGCTGAAAGAATTATATCCTTCCTGATGTGTACCTTTTTTTTTTCACAGAAGTAAAAATTAACAGCTTCTCTTTTGGAATCACACACAACTCACACACACACACACACACACACACACACACACACACACACACACACACACAGAGTCTTAATTCCTTGTACTGCTTCCTAAAAATTTGCAGTGTGCACTAATTGATTTTGACAAAGTATTCCTATCTATAAAGAAAAATGGCAGTGCTTGTGTAACAAAATAATTGAGAAAAGATTGAGAGTTGCATACCCTGTTGACTTACTAAACTGCGCTATTAGTACAATGTATACCATTTTTCTGAATGACACGATATGATATGACTTTGACCAAGAGAGACAGACAGACAGACAGACAGAGAGGGAGAGGGAGAGAGAGAGGGAGAGGGAGGGGGCAGGTGCATGAAACGACTGGAGCGCTTCCGATTCCAGCTGATAGAGTAATGTACCCGCTTTCGATTTTAACGGCTGGAACGAAAGACTATTCCGTGAGAAAAATTCCTATGGAGATTGTACACAACGATACCAAAGCTGAACTCGTCCGACGGCCGAGGTGCAATAAAGGTGTAATGTAGAAGCCGTCCCAGCACCCAAATGTCACATTTAACTTTGCTGTAGTCTTACAACGTAAGTACTGGTGCCGATGTACGTAGCAATGTTTTCAAGTAATGAACATAAAGAGATACTGAGTTGTTTGTTTAGGGTAAGTGAATGGTGCATGCAAATTTGATAGTCCCATACGTGGCGTTTGTTGTTGTCCATGGAAGTATCACGCCAACGGTGAAATAAACGTTATACTATAGCTTTGTTTGCTGCCCCTGCGTATGCTTATTGACTATATGAATAGTAAAATTTGCGTGCTAGGCCCTACTTGTATAGGACTGCATTTCAGCTTTATGTCTCGTAGAATACCGGGGGCCCGTTTCGTAAAACTTGTCATCAGTGACTAGACCTATGGTTGTCATACTCGAAAAGATGTGACAAGACAAGCTAGTAGGGTACTGACATCCTTGCATATGATTGGCTGAGAGAGAAAATTTGTCATGCAGTTGTAGGCCCTAACGTTACTCATAGAAATGTGGCAGCTGTAGTTGTCGCTGATAACAAGTTTTATGAAACGGGCCCCAGGTAATCTTGTTTTATACTGAATTAGACTATAGCGATAGAGAAAGTTTCATTAGGTTTAGCGTATGAGTATTTTGCCTCGTCTTTTTATTTTATTGCAGTTATGACTGCTACGTAGAATTGTCTATTTGAGATTTAATTTACTCTGCGGAGTAAATGTGAATTTGAGTAAATAATGTAAATGTGAATTTGTTGTTGTATGTGAATTTGTTGTACCACTTTGACAGGAATGCATCTACTTCTGAATTGAATAAGTATGTTAACTGTATTCGCTTCCACAACTGACTTTGGTAGCATATTCCAGTGAGATACTACATGTACCCTGTGAGTGAAGTTATCTTTTTCCTGATGTTCAGACAAGACGTACATGTTGTTTCTGGATCTTGAAGTTGTGGCCACGAAGATAAACTTTCTCGTGTTTTGTTTTGAAAAGCTTGGAACAGTTGTGTAGGTTTAAGTCATTCATTATTTTGAAGACTCGAATCACCATTGGATCATTGAATAAAAAAAAAAAAGATGCTTAGAATTTTGTATGATTAACAAAACGTTTGCCCCCTTTGTGAAGCTATGAATGTCAGTAAAATAGAATCTAACTGTTAGTGTTGCATTTGGAGCTACTGTAGTTGAATGTCACAATAATCGATGCCAAAACTTCAAACAAAGAAAACTGAGGTAAGACTGGCATGAGTTGACCATCTTTCTTATGCCCTGCGAATATTTTTTTCCCCCTTTAGAACGCTTTTTTTACCATGGCACACATGCTGGGCAGCAAGTACTGTGTGGAGAGTCTCCACAGTGATGTGATGGATCTTCAGTCTGCTGTGGCTGACACTCTCTCTAGGGTGGGGCCTGTCAGGTATCCCTCTTGGAAATTTCCAGACAAGGTGAGAAGAACAGAAGAGAGAAGGTTTAATAATACTAGTGTTAAACACCATACAGTGCACTCCCTTTATAAAGAACTGGGTTATAATGAAATCAATTACAATGAAGTAAAAATTCAGGTCCTACAATTATTGTCTAGATTTATATCTTTATATATTTTCATGTTTGGCTATATCAAAATTTGATATATATGATGAAAGAAAGAATGGGAGTCACGCATAGAAGTAATCTCTTGACTGTCTGTCAGATTTGCTGTTTTTTAAATGATTGATATGGTACTACATGCTTTTCAATATTCCGTGATATCCATAGTAGTCTAGCCAATATCAAATGAAGGGCACTTTTCAGTGTCTCATTTACTCAAACTGCAGATAAAGCAGGAAGTGAAAACAAGCAGATGCAATAAAATAGGCTTCAAGTTGGGTGTTTCTGCCATTACTTATACTGCATTCAACGTTGTATACATCATACATGTAGCCATGTGTGGACATTGTAAACTACATTGTACACGTGTAGGCCTATTACTTGGCTGAGTTAGGGTAGCGTGATGACGGAAACATGGCCAAGATAAGTTTCATTGCAATGATAGAGCTGACAGGTCTCCCTGATTTTTCATGGGACTCCTTAAAAAGTTTCAATGAAAGACTAGGAAAAGACTCCTTAATATGATTTTATTTATAATATTAATCCATCAAATTATAGTTTCGCATATTGAGATGTGATGTACACTTTTATCTCCGTAACTGCTCCTTGGAACATCCATGATTTCAATTTGTGCATGTTGGCAGCCCTGCAACTGGCACAAACCAGCAAATGTTTATTTCATATCATCTTGTATACAATACAATCACAATCTCTTTAGATAACATGCTGTGTGTCACAAATGTCAACACTAATGATGATTATTCAATTGCATTCCAATCTGAATCCTTGTTCTCTGGTCCACCTCATGTCACAGGTGTCCAGTGAAGTGGACATTGAGGAGTTGCTGCAGGATCACGCATTCTGTGAGGACGAAGAGGACAATCAGGTCTCCCATATCATCCTCTTTGAGCTGGTCATTGACAGGTCAGTTTCACAGTCAATTTGAGAAAGAGCCCCATATTGAAAACATTTGTGATACCAACTACAGTGTCCCTAGATAAAATATTTTACAGTAGAACTAGAGCTATTGACAATATATGTTTGC